>JAUPFT010000013.1:39157124-39322124 GCA_036936625.1 Parnassius smintheus behrii
GCCAATTTTCGTAATCGAATGTCTGACTCAAAAAGCAAAAAAAGCTATACTACCTTGCTCGAGAGTTAATAAAATGAACTCCTATGCCTACTGCTGGGAACGTTTTTCACGGGAAAGTTTTCATCCGTAAAAAAGAAGGTGCTCCGTCACATCGGATTGATTCGGAAAATGAACTAAACCAATTGCAGTCGCAATCTTCTTCGTGACTAAGCAATTTACTTCGATTTTTATATATTATTTTTAACATAATTTTATTACTCTCTAAATGTTCGTATCCTTTTGTTTACGTTGATTTAAAATCTTACTACATATTACCACAAACATTTATCATTTGCTTTTCCTAATTGTATAATTTTTAATAATATATACTACTCTCACACACTTACACTACCTAACCTACATCCTAATTCATTAAATTTTTATATCACTAATACTGTAATTCAACACACTTCAAAATACAAGATTATAATAAATAATCTATTGAATGTAACAACGATATGCGCCCTTTGAATATTCTCTTATTAATAGTTATACTTGATAATATCTCTAATGACATTGATTCAGTTTTTGTTTCCAATTCCATGATATGCACTCCAGAAAACCTAGTTAATCAAATTAATCATACCAGAAATTCTTTGATAGTGTTTCATACTAACATACGCAGTGTAACTTGTAATTTTGATGCACTAGCCATACTAATGGAAAGAATTTGTATTCAATGCGACATCCTTTTACTGACGGAATGCTGGCTAAGCAAATTATCAGATATACCTGAAATTGCTGGGTATACGTCTTATTCTTCTGAGTATTATAACTAAAACGACGTTGTTCTGATATATATAAAATTTGAAATAAAGCATAGTATACATAAACCTTTAATTTCTGATGCGAATGGTCTTGTCGTAAATTATGAAAATAAATATGCCATTTTAGCCATATATCGATCACCTTCACAAAAAAATATCAATAAATTTTGTGATAGTCTTGATTTCTGTCTTGCATCTTTAGCTTCTGTAAGATCAGTTATCTTGATTGGAGATATCAATATAAATATCTCTCCTAATAATAATGATCTTAATAACAGTAAATATTTGGATTTAATGGCGCTCCACGGATATTTAGCAGCTCATTTAATCCCCACTCGTAATGAAAGTTGTATTGACCATGTAATGTTGAGATCAGATAGATATTCCGCAACATATATACTGGATTCGTTTATTACTGATCATGCTCCGATAGTGTTTCACTTAGATTGCAAAATTGTAAGGTATCCATCTAAAATCACAACTTTCAAAATTGATTATCCATCACTATTAAAACAATTATCTGATGCAGATTTTAGCTTTATATACAATATCAAAGATGCCAATGAAGCAGCTACCGCTTTAACTAAAACTATTACTGATGCCATAACTGCTCATTCCAATAAAATAAAAATTCCTCACCGTAAACGATGTATCAAGCCGTGGCTAACTCCAGGATTGGTACGCTGTATAAGACACAGGGACAAATTGCACAAGAAAGCAAAACACGATAAAAACAATGCAATATTACAGATTACTTACACGAGATATCGCAATTTTTGCAACAACTTGTTGAAAAAAATTTAAACCGCATATGAGAAAGCCGAGTTCTGTAAAAATAAATGCAATCCAAAGGGTACTTGGAATACTATAAATAAGATCACTAACCTCAAACAATATTCACCCCCTCCATGTGAATTACTAAATCTAACTGATGATCCTCAAAAATCTGTCGATATCGTTAATAATTACTTTGCAGAAATTGGCCCATCTTATGCTAACTCAATATTAAAAACTCAGCAATACATTGAACACCCAAAAATTGTTAAAGATAGTGATGAATCTAACGGCTTGCATAAATCTATGATATTGCTTGACACAGACTATTACGAGATAGAAGCTATTATCACAAACTTAAAAAATGATTCAGCCACGGGAATCGATAGCATACCTACCCTAGTCATAAAACGTGCCAAAAACAGTTTGATTCCCCCATAACATATTTGTGTAACCTTTGTTTAAAAACTGGTGTTTTACCAGATATTTTAAAGAGGGCTCTAGATCACCCTATACATAAGAGTGGTCACAGAGACACTGTCGAAAATTACAGGCCTATATCTGTACTAAGTGCGATAGCCAAAATTCTTGAAAAAGTTTTAAATCTCAGATTCACAAATTTTCTTAAACATAACAATATAATTTCAGATAATCAATTTGGCTTTGTGAAAGGTAAGTCTACTGAAGATGCAACTTTAGTTCTAACTGAGACAATCGCAAAACATCTTGATAATAAGTTGAAAGTTATAGGTGTTTTTCTTGATTTGTCAAAGGCGTTCGACACTGTCTCTATTCCCCTACTTCTGCATAAGATGAAACTGATCGGCGTACGAGGAATTGCTTTAGATATATTTCGATCTTATCTATCTAATCGCACGCAGTTAGTTAAAATCGGTGATTACACTAGTTTACGTACTACTGTCTCGTTCGGTGTACCACAAGGTAGTGTACTAGGCCCAACTCTCTTTCTAGTTTACGTAAATAGTTTATGCTCACTTACCTTGCCTAACTGCAAAATCATTTCGTACGCAGACGATACGGCTTTAATTGTATATGGTGAGGACTGGAATGAAGCCCAACACAATACAGAATATGCGCTTGGAAGGGTCATGCGGTGGCTTAGTAGCAATCTATTGACATTAAATGTTAACAAGACTAAATATATTACTTTCACTCACCGTGCCAGTACCCAACCGTCAGCGGAATTTTATATCAAAGCATACATGTGAACAACATAGCTTATGCAACTGCTCAAAACTTACTCGTTCCACTAACATAAGATACCTCGGACTTATCATTGACTACTGCCTATCTTGGTCAGAGCATATAAGCAATGTAACCTGCCGTATTAGAAAACTGATACCAATATTCGGAAAATGAGGAATTCTGCTGACTTTGAAACATTGATATGTGTTTACTATGCTCTTGCTCAAAGTTTACTACAATACTCTATTGTAACATGGGGTGGAATTGGAAAAACAACTTTACTCCCCTTAGAACGTGCTCAAAGAGCAATCTTAAAGGTAATGCTAGGTAAATCACAAAGATTTAGCACCGAACTTATTTTTAAGGAATGCTCTGTACTTACCGTGAGACAGCTTTTTGTCATGTCTGTTATACTACATAAGCACAAAAATACAGAGTTTAAACCTAATTTAAAAAGTAATAAAAATAGAATTTGTGACATAGTTTCTCATAGAACTGCTTTAGCACGTCGTCAATATTATGTCACTAGCAATTATTTATATAATGTTGCAAATAAAGTAAACAATATTTACCCTTTGTCCTTTTATAAATGTTAAGATAAAATCCTAAATTGGTTGCTAAGCCTTAATTACCTGGAAACCGAGAAGTTAATTAGTATTTAAGTTCTAACACATACACACACGCATACACACACATTCACACAAAAACACACACACGCACACACACACACACACACACACACACACACACACACACACACACACAACACAACACACACACACACACACACACACACACACACACACACACACACACACACACACACACACTGGTTTGTGGTAAGTAGAAAGTTTTCTCTTCATTTTTTTAAATTTATTATTATTATTATTTAACTTAATTAACTTTAACTGTTCATCTGGGTTGTCCAACGCATGCGGCGTACTCCACCAGTAGCGGGTGCCGATTGCTGGGCCCGCGAAGACCCTGCCGACACCAAGCCAGCTGGTGGGGATGGTGGATGCGAGGGGCTGCTGGGTGGTCGTGCAGCACCTCGCGCTCGGCTGGCGGTTCGCATGCTGTCGCGTCCAGCGCCAGCTCCAGACGCGCCCTGGCGACCTCCAGGCAGCGGCCCTTTGCGCGTTCTATTTAATTCCATCATCCATTTTAGGGCGTCATTTAGCGGGAGACGCCCAGACCCGGCGCCGTTTCATGGTGAGGCCATGTGCACAAGCGGGCCCTTGCACCTTCAATTTTTGCCGAGGCACGGCACTAACACCTCTTGGCAAGGTGCTGACTGACTGCGCTGACGTAGCGGTTTTGTCACATAACCATTACATCAGCGGGCGATGGGGTCGTCACTTCCCTACGCCATTTTTTTTATATTATTATTATTATTATTAAGGAACTTACGTGAATTATTATACATTATGCGAAACCAAGTGTTTTAGTGACGAAATAAAATAACTTCTTATGGTGTTATTCAATGTGCTAACGACTGCTTCTATAATTTAACTAGTCACTTTGATCTTCATGCATATACTTAAAAATAATTTACTTATTAAATTGATGCCATATATTTTTTGTTTTAATAACAGCCGTTGTTACCGTTTTAAACATATTTAACTTATCCTTTTTAATATATTTACGTATTAATTAATTAGGTATTTAAAATTAGTAAAGTAGCCGCGGTAACTCAAAGGTTCGGTTGCATGTTAAAGTTACAGCCTATATACGTCCCACTGCTGGGTACAGGCCTCCTCTCACTTCTGAGAGGGTTTGAGGGCAAAGAAGTGTCAGTCCCGCTGTCCCAATGCGTGTTGGATTTCCCATCTCTTTGAAATATATTTTTTTATTTCTCTGACGTGCAGGTATTCTTATGATGTTTTCCTTCAGCGGCGAGCACGTGTTAAATCAACACTTAAAATTGCAATTAACAATTTAATTGGTGTCGGCGGGGATAGAACCCAGGTTGCTCGCATACTGTGAAATTAACAAAAAGCTCCGGAGCTACTACGTCTGTTTTTTATAGAAGAGGGGGCAAACGAGCAGGGGGGGGGGCTGAGATAATCGACATCCTGATGTCAAAGTCAACCCGAAGTACCTTTAGCTTTTAATTATTACTATTGGTCTGATCTACGCAGAGTGAACTTACTGTTGCCTGCGGTTTTGCATTGGTATACTTGAATTTAGTTTTAATTTTATAATGGCAGGATCCCAAGCAGTTGGTAGTACCTAGCCTCCCTCTCTATATAGGCTGTTTTTTTTAATTTCAATAGCCGCACGTTTCATCCTTGGTAGGAATCAATGTTCTTTGACGAAGTAAAGTAAAGTAAAGTTTAAAGGTTTTTAGGTGTTTTTCTTTGCCCTATATAACACAGATCATCACATCACATGTAGCTTGCACATACCTGCATCATGTAGAGGAAAATTACACTTAACGGATGCTAAGAACTGACTAATCTTCTTCGGCGATTTGTAGAATGTTCTAATAGAAGCTCGCTTCAAGAGGCAGCAAATTTTAAGTTGTGTGTTTGTTTATAATTAATTAAATACTTAGAATACGACTATAATACATATTTATGGTCAATTTGGGTAGCTACCCACCTTTCGCCTGTTTCTGTCGAAACAGAAGCGTATCCTTGATAATACGTGTGTGTTGATGTATTCTGGTTTGAACAATATTGAGAACTAGTGTTAAAGCACTAAGATAATCCATCTTAGTTTGAAGGTGACAACATGCCTGGAGGCTTCATTGCTTTTACTTGAAAACTAAGTATATACCTTAACGTATAGTATTTACAATGTAATATATTATCGCGTTGGGAGAAAACTGTCATCCTGAATTGATTGATTAAGTATTGCGAACTATGTAATTCGTATTTTATTGCTATTATATTCCTAAACAGCACAATTTGGCGACGATATAGACTCACGTATATTAAAGTTGTTGTAACAAATAAGTTGACTGTTTGAAAATGTCAAACGGCGAAAATAGGCAAATTAATGTTCGACAGCCGCATGATATTTAGTATACATTCAAAAAACATTTTCAGCAATACTGTGCTGCAAAAATATTACTGAGGGATCGGATATGTCTGGTGTGAAACGACATGCCCTGGTAACTAACTGCTGATCCTGCCTTTCCAATTGAATTCGAAAATAGAGTGCGCATTGTAGTATCTTTAATAGTTGTGTATATTTAAAAAATGTTCATTCGCGGAGAGATACAGTTCTATCAGGTACTGCGCTGGTGCGCAACTTGTTGCAGTGCTGCGGCTTCAATTTTGAACTGGAGGCGGCATAGAGACAACGTTCACTTCTGGGAAAAACGTAAAAGACTAAAATTATTTTTTGAAATAGTCAAGAATAGCGTTGCATGATGTTCGCCACGGATTAGCGTAATGTATTAATGCTACAACTAGACGTCCCTGGGTCTCCTCAGAATTTACTGGTTATGCTTGTCCAGTGCAGTGCTTGGGGTTTTGAAAGAAACATCAGTGTAGATTCGCGAATTATTTATGTTCATTACTAATCCAACGCTGAGCGTAAGCCTTCCCCAAGAAGTACCACTTCTGCATCTCTTACCATCTCAAAACACTTACCGACGACTACTCATTGGGGGACCGCCCCCTACAATTCGATTACCAATACGAGGCTCGCACTTGACGAGTATCTTTCTTCCCCATAAGATATCGGCTTTTTTAATAAGACCGGCTATTGCCACTTCAGGATACTAATTTGTTGGGTTGTGTCTTTTAATAATTATAATAGTTGCAGAATATCTCTGGTAGGTTTTATAACAGTGCACGTTACGTGTGAGTCACGTATTGAACGCGTTGGTTTATTCATTATCCAGTACAATGTACGAATAATAAGCAACCAGCATATAGACTTATAAACATCTATTAGAGTGAGATTTCGTAAGCACTCTTTATTTATAGTTTTGTACAGCAAATTACAATAACTTGAATAAGAACGAAAAGGTATTAGTCTGGATCTCGATATAAATAGATTATGCCACATCATGATTGTATTCAAACAATTGCATTCACTAGAACGATCTTTATTAAAGTTCTTATTTTTCTGAATTGTGAATGTTACTTATAACTAGGGATGGGCCGAATATGGATTTCACCGAACACAACAATTCGGCCGAACATTATTCGGCGGGATAACCTCGGGACTTAACCAATTTATGTCGAAACTTGTTACCGTAAAGTACACGAGATTAGCGCCGGACCCTGCCTCTCGCTTCGCGTCACACCCGACATGTTATTGCATTATCTAGTACTGAGCGAATTGCCGGCACAGCCACACATTTTTTATCACAAGAATAGTCAAAACATTGCTTATGTTTTGACTATTCTTGTGATAAAAAAGTATTACGTTGTTTTATTCTTAATTAAAGTTAAAGTTATAGCCTATACACGTCCCACTCCTGGTCACAGGCCTCCGCTCATTTCTGAGATGGTTATAGCGCAAGGAATTGTCCACCGCACTGCCCCAATATGCTTGTTGGCTAACTTTACATGTCTTCGAAATAATTTTTTTCTTTTTTCTCAGACATGCAGGTTTCCTAACGATGTTTTCAAATTTTTGGTAAATTAGCACTTAAAATCGCAATTAATAATTTCATTGGTGCCAGCGGGGATTGAACTCGGTTTGGTCGTGCACTGTGAAATTTACAGCGAGCGCTAACCATCTGAGTTACCATGGTTCTTTATTCTTAGTGAATAAGGTAAAGAGCCGTAAGAATTTTATTCTTAGTGAAAATTGATAATTATATGATAAAAATGAGCGGCAGGAGATTTACTATTTGTACTTATTTTAGAGAAACTGACGACCAAAGTAAAGTGAAATTTACTAATGTAATTTAATGTTTCTTTGTTTGATTCCAAAAACATTTTATCAAGTTTCTATTTGCCATAATCGGAAATAAATCCACAGTGCCTCAAAAACATAAATGTATAGATTTATGCATTTGAAACACTCTTAGAGTAAGTAGATTTAGATTTAACCCATAAATAAAATATACTTTCAACAGTAAAGTACATCGCATTACTTAATTCGTACATTTCAATACATTGGACACTATTAAAATGTTCGGTTCGAATGTTCGGTGATTTAGCCGAATATTCGGCCGAATACGAATATTCGGTAAACCTGCCGAATATGCCGAATACCGAATATAAAACGAATATTCGCCCCGTCTCTACTTATAACTATGCAACTACGAAGAAATAATTGTAGAAATGTGGTTTAAATTTGGAAGAGTTATATTGTTTATTGTGAATGATAATACATTCATTGAAGTTGAATTTTATATAAATTTCAAATCAATTTGTCGGTAAGATACACGTGCCAACTACTGTAAGTTAATTGTATTATGCCTATAACTTTTGCGCGAGTGCAAAGAATAATGTAACAGTTAGTAAAATAAAAAGAAGGAAGAAAACTATAAACACAATAATTTTATTTAATTTTAATATTTCAACAGAGTTTCGTCTTACAAAGAGCGGTATTGTAAGAACTCCCAAAAATGAGGTTGTAACTATATAGCTGGACCCCCTACCAGAGGCATCCGGTAATTAGAGTGGTGGCTTTGGTTTGTCTTGGTTACGATTGGCCGGCTTGAACGGTGCGCTGTGATTGGCTGTGGCGGTGTGGCGTAACATTCGGCCGTCCTGAAACAACAATTGCTCCCGCAATGGGAGAAAGCTTGGTTAACTTTCTAGCTGGTCAATAAGGTCCTCGGTTTTCAGTTGTCCATCGGAACTACTGGCACTGTCAGATATGGGAACCGTACTGTGTGATATGGCCTCAAGGAGTCCGCTGCAACCAGGCCTGTGAAGGCCCTGTAGCCTCGGAGTCCCTTAATACTTCGAATCCTATATCTGTCATTGCCCAACACCTTGATTACGATATATGGACCTGAGAAGACGTCGTCAAGTTTAGTGTTCACCTTAGTCGCACTACTTGTTGGTGCATGCCGCCAAAGAACTAAATCCCCCTTTTTATAGACACGACTTGTTTTGCGTTTCTTATCAAAGTTACGTTTCATCCTATCACTGGCTATTCTTAACTGTGCACTGGCTTTGTTACGCCTAACCTCCACTGGCTCACTGACACACTTTCATTGGTAACAATGTTACAACGTACATTTACTTGGCCACCGGTTGGTCAATATAAGATTAACGTGAATGCCGTTGATTTTTACCGCTTTTTCGTAAATCTTATTGTGGTTTTGTAAAAACTTAATTTCCATAACTTTACGAGTACCTTCAACTGCTGTTGCAGGTTTCAGAGCGATTGCGCAGCGCGTAGCAATGTGGCCTTGCTTGCCTCATTTGAAGCGTGTCCGCGAATCTGGATAAGGGCAGTTACGTAATATGTGGCCGGTCTTCTTACAGCGCGGACATGGATCAATGTCAGGGTTGATAGGCGTGTATTTTTTATCGACTACCTGTCGATTGCTGGTATCTTTATTTTGCACTCGTGTTCCAATTGACGTTAACGGTGGTTGAGCACTCTGTGTGATAGAATCATCCAGCGCACAGAGGAAGCCTTCATATAATTCTTCGGGATGCTCGCACTGATACGCTCTCGCGTTCGCTTGTAGTGATGATGGTAGACCACGAATGATGCAGGAGACTGTTGCGTTGTCAGACAACTTACACCGGAAGCACATGGCTTTGTCTTGGTAGTATTTAGTTATCGATTCCCTTGGTAGTTTCTTTCTGCTCATCATCTCTTCTAACATATTTCTGAAATCGCGATGTTTTGGAAAAGCATGCGCCAGCATCTGCTTCCATTCCTGCCAGGAATAATCGTACTCATCAACCCGATTTTACCATCTTCTTGCTTGACCTCTTAGTCTATGTTGCAGGTAAAACGACCTTGTAGTTTCGCTCCAGCCGTGAATTTCGCCGAGTTGATCAATTTTTTTGAGCCATGCTGTTGCAGTACTACATTCTTCACTATCGGGGTCGAATTCTGGAATAAGTGCGGCCGCGCGGTGTTTTTTTCCTGTGGTTACGGAGGGTAACTCTTCGTCTAACTCTTGCATTGCCTTTTGTACTTCGGTTTCCAATAGATTTCTAAGGATTTTCCGTGCCGGAGAAGTATTTGGTTGTATGACCTCGTCTTCAGTGTCGCTTTTTTGGATGAATCTTTATATGGTGATTCACTCCATTCTTGAAGGCGGACATTATGGCCTTTTCTTGGCATATTGACGTGAGGACGCTTCATAGTTTTCACTTTTTATCCCACTTCTGAGATGTAACAGTTAGTAAAATAAAAAGAAGGTAAAGTACTATAAAACTAACTAGAAGGTAAGGAACTATAAACACAACAATTTTATTTAATTTTAATATTTCAACAGAGTTTCGTCTTACATAGAGCGGTATTGTAAGAACTCCCAAAAATGAGGTTGTAAGGCACTATATAACTGGACCCCCTACCAGAGGCATCCGGTAATAAGAGCGGTGGCTTTGGTTTGGCTTGGTTACGATTGGCTGGCTTGAACGGTGCGCTGTGATTGGCTTTTGCGGTGTGACGTAACAATAAGTTAACAAAGTTTTAGCGCAATCTGATGAACGGTATGCCATTGCATAAAAAACGAATAAACTAATATTAGTTTTTATGTATTAAATTATTTTTTTAATTCTATTTTAGAATGCTATTATAATTTTGAAAGATACTTCGATATACACCTATATACATAATATTATTTTTCACTGTGATTATTAAATTACATTTAGTCCACCAGGAGGAATCGGCGCCTGAGTAACGAAAACTATTCCAACTCAATTTTTTTAATGCTTCAAATTGACCTAATGATGATATTGTTACGCGCTCAAGTCGACGGCACTAGCGCCATCTAGTCTCGAACCGAAGAACTAAACTTCTTGAAGTTGAAACACGAACTCTTGGTACCTTGCGCGTGTTTACTTGAATATTCTGGATATTTCGCTGCTAATTTATATAAATAGGCGCTGCAAGATGCGATCGGGGAAGTATTGGATTTGGCGAGACAAGCGAAGCTTCGGAGCGGAATAAAGTGAATTAGTGTGATAAATTTTTAGTGTTTTAAGTTTTAATTTGTGTAAAGAAAATTAAAGTGTTAATTTAGGTAATTCTGTCGGCAATTTTTTATTGTCACGAACCTCAAGCTCGTAACAATTGGTGTCAGAAGTGGGATAAAATCATGCCGATTTTACCTAAGGACGAAATGGAGGGTGTCCGTACCCGAAGTCAACGTCAGCAGGAGACGGACCAGAGGAGATTAGGTGGTGCAACGCCGCAGATGTCTGAGGGCCAGCCGCCGCCAACGGAAGCCGGCCCGTCAGCAGCTCCTACGTCTGTGGCACCTAACTTAGGTGCTCTGATGGTGATGCTGCAGCAGCTGCAGCGTAGACAGGAGGAACAGGCCCGCCGATTGGAAGAACAGCTGCGGGCGGACAGGAGGAAGAGGCCCGCCGGTAGGAGGAACAGGCCCGTCGTTTAGAAGAGCAACTCCAACGCGATAAGGAAGAGCAGATGCTCCTCATGAAGAACCTTCACGCTACCTTCGGAAAAGAGATACGGGAGGTGAAGGATAAGGTTGCTCAACATAACAACCGATTGTCGGAAGCTGAAACCCGAATCGACCAAGTAAACAATAGGGTTGACAACGTAATGGCTGACATGAAAAAATCACTGAACGAACTCAAACTTCGAGATGGAGCTACAGCTCCCGTAGTAGCTACAACACCTTCGCTACGTGGGTTCAAGGTGCCACCGTTCGAGGGTACTTCTTCCTGGTCAGCCTACAAAATCCAGGTCGAGGCTGTTATGAAAGCGAACGGCTGGAATAAAAGTCAGGCCATGACTGCTCTCACACTAGACCTGCGCGACCAGGCCTTAACAGTTCTGGAAGCTCTCGGTGAGGAAGTGAGATATGGCGACGCTCACCTGGAACACGTTTTTCGTGCGCAGCTTAAAGATCGCGCGCAGCGCATCAACGAAAACCTGCAGCAGTGGGCTCTAGAGGTGGAGAAGCTGGTGCGAAAAGCATACCGGTCTGTACTGGCGCTCATTGAAGGGAACCTGGTGCAGACATTCATCGACGGCATCCACGACCTGGTAGTCAGAGCTCCTGTGAGGCTCGGGCACCACGAGACGCTTAAGGACGCCTTGGCCCATGCACTGGAGGTGGAAGCCGTGCGGCAGGATCTTCGCTCCCATCGCGTCAGGGAGGTTGCAGCAGCTACAGTTCGCGACCGCAACAAAGGATACAGCCCTAGGTGCTATGGCTGTGGGGAAAAGGGCCACCTTCGATCCAGCTGCCCTAAGCAATTTCAATTTCAATTTCAAATCGTTTATTGCTTCTATAATGTACAGTACATTAGCAGTTACAGTGACCATTATAGACCCTGTCGGGCGTTGCAATATACAAGAAATATACAATAAAATAATTAAATGGTTACTTATAACTATGAAACATCATTATATTATATTTGGCTATTTTGAAAATAAAATGTTATTTAATACTTAGTAATTAACTATCAAAAAATTCAGTAAGCGTGTAAAAGCATTTGGAAATGAGATAATCGTGAAGTTTTTTATTGAATGAACTTAATTTAACATCAGATTTTACATTTATGGGTAGTTTATTGAATATTTTAATTGCCATGTAATATGGACTACAATTGAGCATTTTGGTTCTAGATGGGGGTAAATATAACCTATGTTTATGCCTAGTATTTACATTGTGTGTTTCTTTTATCTGGGTGAAGAAGTGTTTATTTTTAAATACGAAGTTACTTATATCTTTTATGTAAATAGAAACTAAGGTTAATAATCTAAATTTAATGAAGTAGGGTCGACAGCTATGTCTGTTATCAATTCTGGCAAGTATCCTAACACATTTTTTTTGTAAAATGAACAATTCATCTGCATTAACACTATTACCCCAAAGGATAATGCCATATTTTAGCCACGAAAAGGCATACGCGTAATAAGTCGAAAGTGCAGTTTCTAAATTTGTGCTATGATTAATTTGATAAAGCGCATATGTAAATTTAGAGAGCTTGCATTTAATTTTTTCAATATGTGACTTCCAGTTTAAATGTGTATCTACATTAAGTCCAAGCAAGTTATATGAGTCTACCTCTTCTATTAGGGTATTTTGTAATTGAAAATTAATTTCTAGGGGTGGTTTATTATATGAACGAAATTGTAAAATTTTTGTCTTTTTAAGGTTTATTTCTAGATTATGGCTATCAAGCCAATGAGTGACATTATGAAGTGTATCATAGATAAGGGCTTCAGAGCTAATGTTGTCGTTACTTTTTATAAGTATTGACAAGTCATCTGCAAATAATACTGGCAGTGTTGATTCTCTATACAAACATTTTGGCAGGTCATTTACATAAATAAGAAACAGCACACAGCCTAAGACGCTGCCCTGTGGGATTGAACTAGTTAGGTGTTTCTCTTCAGAACGAACTTTTATTACTTCATTTGTAATTTGGTTGTAGTGTTCAATTTCTACAATTTGCTTCCGATTATTTAAATAGGATTTAAACCAGTTATGTACTAGCCCACGGATACCCGAATTCATAAGTTTTAAAAGTAGTTTATCATAGGGCACCCTGTCATATGCTTTCGTCATATCAAGTAAAATACCAAAAGTATGTTTTTTATCATTTAAATTTTGTAGGGCCATTTGTATGAACTTATACACAGCTAGGGTGGTTGATCTTGATTTTCTGAATCCATTTTGGCTATCATCCAGTATTTTATACTTTTCAAGGAATGAGTAGAGTCTATTACACATTGCTTTTTCGTATATCTTTGAAAAGGTGGGCAATAGGTCTATTGGTCTGTAGTTGTTAGGGTTTTTTTTATCTTCTTTTTTGTGCAACGGTTTTATTAGTGCTATTTTGAGAGGGTCTGGAAATATGCCATGTTGAAAACTTTGGTTTACTAAAAAAGTAAGGGGATAGACAAATTCTTCAGTGCATTGTTTTAAAAGTGCCGGTGGTATATCATCTACACCACAGCTATATTTAGTTTTTAATTTTTTTATACTATTTTGGATTTCCCTTTCATCAACTGAGGTTAGGTACATGGAGCATGTCGCTTTCAATTCGACAGAATTTTTATATTGTTTCTGATTTTTATTAATATTATTAGTTTTACCAATTGCTGCAAAATGTTCATTAAATAGGTTAGAAATTTGAATGGGACAAGTTATTGTGTTATTATTAATATTTAACATCATGTTTTTGCGATTTTTTGTTTTCATTCTACCCAATTTATTATTAATTATGTTCCACATGGTCTTTATTTTATTACTCGAATTTTTCATTTGTTTAATGTATTGTAGTTTTTTTGATAATTTGATACTACGTTTAAGAATTTTTGTGTATTTTTTATAGTAATTAAGAAAAACTGGACTTTTTGTATCATTAAGGATTATTCTTAAAAGTCTTTTATGCTTACAAGATTTTTTTAATCCAGTTGTCAACCAGCCTTTATTTTTTTGTTCTTTTATTTTTACTTTCATCATAGGTATATGTTCGTTTAAACTATTTGATATTATTTTAAGAAAAATATTATAGTTCTCATTTACAGTTTGATTCTCTTTTAGAATATTATTCCAATCGACGTTATTTAATGAGTTTTTGAATGAATTAATGTTTTGTTTTGTAAAATACCTTTTTCTTGTAAATAACACTTGCTTTTTACTTATCGCCGTCTCTAAATTTAATTCTAGATTTGTTGCTTTATGGTCTGATAAACCATAATCAATAACATAGCAATTTCTTACTAAAGATATATAGTTTGTAAAGATTAGATCAATACAGGTAGCTGTTTTATTTGTGACTCGGGTGGGTTCTTTTATAAGTTGAGCTAAATTATGAGAACGCATTAAATTTAAGAGTTCCTGAGAATCACTATTGTTTTCGTTAACATTTATATTAAAATCACCCCCAATAATGACATATTTATGACTATATTTTAGTTGTATTCTATTAAGTAGTTTATTTAATTGTTCATAAAAGATATTAATATTACGATCCGCTCTATATAAGCTGACTAAAACAATATTATACTTCGGTATTTCTATTGCACATAATTCAATCGTAAATTCTACGGAAAAACTAACCAAGTCTATTTTTTCAATATAATCAATACAATCTTTCAGCATAATACAAACACCTCCACCACCGTGCTTTTTTCTACTAAACTTTGAAGCTACTTTATAATTTGGTATCACTATAGATTCACAAAAGTCCTCACTTCTCCATACTTCTGACAATAATAATATGTCAATGTTTGTATCAACTAATAAATACTCAATTAGGTCTACTTTATTTCCTAAGCTCTGAACGTTTTGGAAAGTTAATTTAAAACTGTTAACGAAATGTCTTGTCAGGAATACTACTTTTGTTTATAGGCCCTGTTTCTTGTTTTGATAATAGGCAGTTAATTATCGTTAAGGTTTCTTCCTTTTTTGAGACAATTTCAGAGGTTTTCGAATCATTGGCCTTGTTTACTACAATTTTGCCACAATCCTCTTCTTGGTATTCTTCTATGTTCTTTATTAGATCAGCGACGTCTTTAAAGATGATCTGCATGCCGTAGTCGTTTATCTGGCCTGTGCGCTTATGAAACATGGTATGGTTGTAATCGAGGTTCAAGTTGGAGTCAATTAAATATGAGTATTGGTATGTCATATTGTCCAAATAAAGGAGGTTATTAAACAGTTCTATTCTCTTGTTGAATAGGTTTACAAATCTATCACATTTGAATGTCGGCAGACACAAGATAATATTTGTATGTGTTATTTGTAGTAATTTTTCTCGGATGTAGGTAATAAGCTCAAAATAATTAGTTGTGGCCTCAAAATCCTCTTTGCCAATGACTATTATGCAGTAGTCTGTTAAGGAGAAGTTCTGAAGTTTTTTTTCTACGTCTAGTAGAAGTGGTCTTATGCCATGATCAGTCAGTAGATAGTGGCATATATCATAGTTGTTTTGTATATTATGTTGTAATATGTTTCGGGTCTTCATAAATCTGGACGTACTGAGTAGACAAATTTTTGTTTGCAGCTTCCTTCACTACTTTGGGCTTGTTGTGCATATCAAGATCAGAGTTTGTAGGAATTTCGACACTAATCATTGTGGATAAGTTATTATAGAATTATCAGTGGGAATATTTACTCGGTTTTTATTGCGGCAGGTGACGTAGTCCTGATCCTGTGTGGAAGTATTTGTTCCTGGCGATGGTAGGGTATTATTAAGGGGCGTAGACGCATCTAGTATGGACGAATAGGATTGGGTAGAGCTACTTTGTAACGACACCTGTAATAATGCATTAGTGGTAGCTGGGGATTTTATTTTATTTAAGCATGGATCGCATCTATAAGCTTTTTTTGTTTCCGCTGTCATTATTCGGAAGCGTTGGAATGATACTTTAGTACAATCGATGTGGTAGTGCTTTTCACAAACTGAACACTTAAGAAATTGCTTATTTACTATGGATGTTTTGCACTTAATGCAATTTAACGCCATCTTTCCGTCAGTACCAGAAACAGTTGACATGCGTACTAGCAAAGCAATTACGCGGAGTGACGGTTATTATCGGTGCTGGGCGCTAGCTGGTTGAAGGTGAAAATAGTACATGCAATATACGATAGATGTGGTTGGCACTAGGGCCAAAGTCCGTTTTGGTGTTCAAATTAAAATAACTGTTGAGAAAAACTAATTAGGTTCACTTGAAAGCATTTTAGGCACTAATATTTTACACAATTCTGTTTATACTGATAACTTTACCCTTTCCCACGGGTTTCGATTGTTTATACAGATGTAAACAGTTTTTATCGACAAGAAAAAATATTACTTTTGTATCGGCTATAACGACGTTTTTGGCTCACTTCACTATAAGATAACACTTTTTCATGAGTATTGCACTTAAACTTCATTGAATGTACAGTTTTTATAATTAAACTTTATGATTTACTATTTTTAAAACGAAATTAATACGGAGCTTAATGTTTACGTGACACTACAAAGTCGACGCCTTAATAAAACTCTTAAGCAAAATAAGCAAACCCTAGAAAGGGAAAGTGAACGATATCAGGAGGGTAGTGCGGCCAACAGCACCGCCCAGCAGCAGCAGGGAAACGAGTAAAAGCCAGAACTGCGGGGTGGGTGCTGGCTGATGTTAAAAGAGCCCCAAGGAAATCGATCTCACAAACCCACGATGGGAACAGTCTAATCATCAAGGGCGAGGTCAACGGAATGCCGTGTAAACTGACCATAGACACTGGAGCCTCTCGTACGGTTGTTAGTTCCCAACTAATAAGTCAGTTCCTTGGGGACTCCGCATACAACCGAGAACGCATTAGTTTGGTAACAGACACCGATCAGCGTATACCCGTCCGTGGAGAGCAAGAGATGGAGTTGTAGCTAGGCAACATGATCTAACTGCATAATGTCATCGTGGCTGATATAATGGACGACTGCATCCTAGGCCTAGACTTTATGAGGAATAATTGTTGTGAGATCGACGTTAAGCAAGGTGTTTTGAAATGTGGACAAGAGGAACTTTTTGTGGAAGGAGCGTTACCAGGGAACGTGTACAGCCTTGAGAAGATTGTTCTCCCACCGAGATCGGAAACGATTGTGCCGGTTAGTCTTCCTCGGAATCCCGGGCAACCTCATCATTGTGTACTCGTGGAAAGGTTAGAAAATGACCTTCCATGGAAAGTGGCTCGAACCTTGATCAGAACCGCTAACATCTCAGGAGTACGTGTGCTGAACCTTAGTGGCCAGGAACGGATTATAGAAAAAGGCACACTGGTTGGTACTTGTGAGGAAGTGGATTGGTTACGTCGGTGCCAATATCTATCGACTGGGACCCCCAGCAAGGATGCACAAACGAGAGTGAGCACACTTTTAGAAGACTGTCGCAGCGTTCTCTCCCCGAATGAAATGGTCAAAGCGAAGAAGTTGTTACTCAAGTATGCCGATGTATTCTCATCAAACGATGCTGACATAGGAAAGACTGGCTTAGTCCAACACAAAATAAACACAGGCGAAGAATTGCCTATCTGTCAGCGGCCAAGAAGATTGCCGGCAGCACGTGAAAAGGAAGTGGAAACCATGATTGAGGGAATGGTGAAGGATGGTGTTATTGAACCTTCATCTAGTCCATGGTGTTCACCCGTGGTACTGGTAAAGAAGAAGGATGGCAGCATGCGGTTTTGTGTTGACTACCGTCGTCTGAACGACGTTACTAAGAAGGACAGCTATCCCTTGCCAAGAATTGACGACACGCTGGACATGTTTACAGGAGTAAAGTGGTTTAGCACGCTGGATCTAAAAAGTGGCTACTGGCAAGTTGAAATTGACCCTAAGGACAAGGAGAAAACTGCGTTCTCGACGGGAAAGGGTCTGTGGCAATTTAGAGTAATACCGTTTGGGTTGTGCAATGCTTCAGCAACGTTTGAAAGGCTGATGGAACTTGTACTTACCGGGCTAATTGGCGATGCCTGTCTGGTCTACTTGGATGATATCATCATCGTGGGCCGTACGTTTGAGGAACACCTTCAAAACCTGGAACGCGTGCTCATGAAGATTCAGAGCGCCAACCTCAAGCTGAGTCCGAAGAAATGTTCACTATTCAAACGGCAAGTCAACTTTTTGGGGTATGTAGTGTCGGAAGAAGGTATCCGCACGGATCCAGAGAAAATCGCAGCTGTAAAGGATTGGCCGGTTCCAAAAGACAAGACGCAGGTTAGAGCATTTTTGGGTTTGTGCTCCTGTTACCGGCGATTTGTGAAGAACTTTGCAGATATAGCCAAACCTCTGCATAAACTAACCGAGGAGAAGCGACATTTCTGCTGAGATGAAAGTTGTAATATCGCACTCCAGGAGCTCAAGGACCGTCTGTGCAAAACACCTATTTTGGGATACCCTGATGCAAACAAAGAATTTATAGTTGACACAGACGCAAGTGATATAGGACTTGGCGGTGTGTTGTCTCAACGGAATGGTTTTTTTTTTTTATGGAAGAGGGGGCAAACGAGCATGCGGCTCACCTGATGTTAAGTGACTACCGCCGCCCATGATCAACCGCAACACCAGGAGAATTTCGGGTACGTTGGCTCCTTTCTAAAGGGCCGGCCCTTTAGAAAGGAGTAAGCTCTTTTCTTGAAGGTCCCCAGGTCGTATCGGTCCGGAAAAATCGCCGGTGGTAAACTATTCCACAGAGAGGTTGTACGTGGAAGAAAACTCCTTGTGAAACGTACAGTGGTGGACCGCCAAGCATCCAGATGGTGTGGATGGTATCGGGACGTTTGTGTTTTTGATAATTAATTCGTTTCCACGAATTAATTATCCGAATAGTCTAGGATGAGCTAGTAGCGGATACAACAAGTGAACCGTGCCACGCCAGAGCCATGACTGCTTTAACTTGCGTTTTTTTTGCGCTCGAAGCAATTAAATGGCTACCTTCTATGTAGGGAGGCGGAAGATGCGTTACGCATACCATGATAGCCGGTCTATCGTGGTTATGAGGGACTCACTGCCTACCGGGGGAACCTAAGTGTTACCCTCTAAAAACCGCCTTTGGGGACTGGCAAATGGCTGTTTAAGCTTCTTATGCCGTATCGGGAGCGACCCTCTTTTGAGAAAAGAGGGCGCAGTGGCCGCTCCGTCCGTTTTATACAATCGAGACAAGTAGCTACCCGAGCGTCACTGCAGGTGCAATGCGTAGGTGTGCGGTGCACGTGTTGTTTACAATAATTCCGGCTAGTCATCGAGGCGCTTCTGCACGTGCAATGGCGCAGGTACCGACATATGCATTTAATACTATGCAACAGAACCTAACAGCTAGTATAAAATATTTAAAATACATTATAGCATGATGATAATTTAGCTAAAAACAAGAAATTGCCGATCGTAATGCACTTCCTCGTTGAATGGTTAATTTCAGCCTTTGAGCGAGAAAATAACTAGCACTCTTAACATTAGCAGCGACGACCAGTTGTGGATAAAGAAAGAAAGGAATTGCCTTTAGGAACTTCTCCGCAAGTGGACCCCACGGACCGATAGTTTCTACGAAAAATGGCAAAAATATGTAATCATTTCTTAGAGACATATATTTGCGTCACTTACTCGTACAGTTAGTACGAGTACAGTACAGTTAGTTCAGCTGTCGTTGATGCCAACCCGGTTCTAAACGAAAATAAAATATGAATTACAATATATATTTAGGAGCAATACAACTAATTAATTAATTACTTATATCGGTATGTCTGTTCTGAAAATATTACCTATTTTATAAAAACTAGACGTAAATTAATGAGTTTAATAAATAGAAATTGTAAATTAGAGATCAGGCAATGTATATGTTGTAATTTACGGCATTAAAAACGAGCTTAAAAGAAGTATCGTGAACATTACTTATCATAAGTAAATGTATTTATTTTATTTGTTATACAAATGTTTAAAAAAACTTAAAAAGTATTATATAAGTATATAAGATTTTTTCTCTTATGTGTTTGTTATGAATTTTGTCCTCTTCATTTTCACTAACCTGAAACCGATATCCCAAGTTGTTGAGAAATTTTGATTTAATCTTCACTGTTATTAGTAGTCAGTTGAAGGTTGTCTCACATATTCGAATCTGCTCCCGGTAGTAGATCTGGGTATTTTACACCTGACGCTAAGAACTGGTTATATTGCCATCTGTTATAGAAGATATAAAATATTTCTGGACTTTCCCAAACTAACTTCGTACGACACACAAGGGACGTGATGAGTTGATGAATTCTCTGACACCATCACCAGACGGTAAGTTATATTTTATAAATACAAATAGGCTTGGTGTAGTCTAATTTAACAATTAAACAAACTGTTCTAAAATATCTATATACTTCTAAGATGAATGAGCAGCACCTCGCAATACCGACTCCCGTCCCTGCGCGACTGCAGCAGTAGGAGAGGAACACTACCCTCCCGACGCAGACCACCAACACACATTCGAAGTGAGACTGCCAAGCCTATCTTTATTACAATGCAAACTTTCCAATTCGGAATTATAATTGTTATGTATACGGTCTGGGAGCGAGTTAAACGGCCGGTAGCTTGCTATGCACTGGTTTATTAACAGAGGGCGCGTGGGCACAGCCACGCATTGTAATACGTAGGTATACAAATGTATATACATACATAACAATTCCCCACCCTATTTTAGAATACAAGAATAAAATAAATTATAATAAAAGACGACAACTATAACCTAAAAGAAACGCTTATAATCAACCTTGGGACGGGGGCGCAGTCTATTTCTAGTGGCTTCGATTCGACCATCATTAAAATCTGCTTCTGCTTCGTGGAACTCGTCGTCCTCCTCCGACCGAGGCGGCACAGGGTTCTCTACTTCATCACTGTCCCCACGACGTGGCGAACCTTCTCGTTCTGCCGTGGTAACTAGGCCGGGGTCTTTGGTAGACGCCGGATGAAGTGGTGACGATGATGATGGTGATGGTGATGGTGATGTCGGCAGCGATGGCGGTGGTGTAAAAGTGTTTCCGGTGTCGCAATTGTTCCCTTTCTCGTAAGCGTCTACGTCCCATGCGTTACAGTCATTACTTTGAGCTTTATATAAAATTAATTGATTTTTATGCTTTCGATAACATATTTGCGTGTCCCAATCTTTTACTAAGTAGATAACTTTGCCAATTCTTTTTGTTATCGTTCCCTTACACCAGTTAAACTTGTTATTTACATATTTTTTATATAAAACGAAAGTTCCAGGTAGCATTTGTTTAATACGTACTGGTTCTTCCTTCTGTGAACATTTTTGCGCATTTATTAAATCGGATGAAGCCGCAGACGTAGACAGCGATGACGTAGGTACCATTCTGTCTAAGCGCGAGTTTAGCTTTCGCCCGAAAATCAACTCGGCGGGTGACATGCCGGTGGTCGAGTGCTTTGAATTCCGGTAATCAAACAAAAACTTTAATAAATTGTTTTTTGATTGTTTTGTGTTGCTGCTAGACATAATACTTGATTTTATACCCTTTTTGACTATTTTTACATAACTTTCGGCTTGACCGTTACTTGCCGGGTGATACGGTGGGGACGCAACGTGTGATATCCCGTTTATTTCACAGAAACGTTTAAATTCTTGTGAAGTAAACGCTGTTCCATTGTCACTTACAATCGTTTGCGGTATGCCGAACCTAGACATGAATTCGTACATCTTTTCAATGACTGTATCGGAGGAAGTAGAACTAGCTGTATCGTATATCTCCGGCCATTTAGAGTACGAATCAATGACCACTAGATACATTCAACCGGCTATGGGACCCAGGAAATCCATATGTACGCGGGTGAAAGGGCGATGTGCCCGAGGCCAGGGGGCCGGCGGCGCGCGCGGAGTGGATGGCCGCAGGTTGATGCATACCTCACATGTCCCTATCATATGTTCTACGGCCTCATCCACACCCGGAAACCAAAATCTGGATCGAACTTCGGCCTTGGCTTTTACGATACCCAGATGTGTTTTGTGTAACTCAGCTAACACCCTTTTACGCAACGTCTCGGGAATCACGACCTTATGACCTCTCATTAAGTATCCATTTTCAACCGAGAATTGCGTTCTACATGAAAAATAAGGCTTAAGGTACAAATCAGTTATTTTCTTAGGCCAACCGTGTTTAACATATTCGGTTACTTTAGATAAAATTTTGTCCCTTTTTGTTTCATCTCGTAGTTCCAAAACCGTAATCGGTAAACTCGTGTCGACCACAAAACACACGTAAGCCGCGCGGTCGCTCGAAGTGAAGTCGTCCGCAGTGCACTTATCGAGTGCGCCTGCACCCGTGTTGGGCGCGCGCCTCGCTTCCGAAATACTTGAGCGAGACAAATAGTCGGCGCTGTTATCAGTGCTTCGTATACACTCGATCGTATAGTTATACGCGCTTAGAAACATTGCGTACCTCTGTAGTCGATTCGCCGATACTTCCGGAATGCCTTTGTACGGTCCGAATATCGAAATTAGTGGCTTATGATCTGTTCTTAATACGAACGGATTTGTTCTACCGTACAAATACTGATGGAAGCGCCGAACTCCAAATATAATTGCGGTCGCTTCTTTCTGTATTTGTGAATATCGTTTCTCTGCGGTATTTAGGGTTCGCTATGCAAACGAAATCGGTCTTTCTTGCCCGTCGGAACTTACTTGCGACAGTATCGCACCCAAGCCAACCGGAGACACGTCTACAGTTAGGATTAGCCTTGCTTCGGGGTTGAAGTGGGCGAGTACCTGGCCTGAAGCTAATACCAGTTTTATTTTAGTGAATGCCTCTTGATGATCTAGACCCCATGACCATTTTACCCCCTTTTTTAGCATATTATAAAGTGGGCTTAAAACAGACGCTGCACTTGGTACAAAGTTTCTATAATAATTTACTAGTCCCAAAAACGATTGCAGTTGGCTTATATTTGATGGTGCAGGGGAGTCTACTATTGCTTTAATTTTATTTGGAGACTTTTTCAACCCATTTTTATTGATATCATAACCCAAGTAGTTAACCTCATCTTTATAGAACTCGCACTTCTCCCTTTGCAAGGTCAATCCTGCTTCTTGTAATGTCTGCAACACCGCCCGAAGGCGTGCAGCGTGTTCAGCGTCGTCACGCCCCGTAATGAGCATGTCATCCAACAAACATAGCACGCCCTCCTGTCCACCAACTAGGCCCTCCATCGCGCGCTGAAAAATTGCTGGCGCTGGAGCAAGCCCAAAGACTAGCCTAGTATACTTGTATAATCCACGATGAGTATTAATTACAGTATACCTTTGTGACTCGTCATCCAGCTCAAATTGGTTATAAGCCATAGATAAGTCTAATTTGGTGAATTTTTTTCCACCATAAAGCTTTGCAAACAATTCCTTGGCAGTTGGCAGAGGATACTGGTCGATAATTAATTGCCTATTAATACTAACCGAGTAATCCGCACACAAGCGAATAGTGCCATTTCTTTTTAAAACAGGGACTATAGGGGACGCGTAGTCTGCGTGGTCAACCGGTTTTAATACCCCTAACTCAACCATTCTATCTAGTTCACTGTTTATCTTATTCCTTAGGGCAAATGCAATCGGTCTCGCTTTAAAGAAAACTGGTTTTGCATTATCTTTTAACTGTAAGTGCACCTTATGTTTAGTAAAACGACCTAATTTATCCGAAAAAAGAACTGAAAATTGACATTGCAGTTCTTCCACGGAGGGAAGGGTACCCTGACAGTAATTCACCGTTGATAAAACTGATGATAACTCTAATTGGAATGTAGATATAAAGTCCCTACCGAGGAGCGGCGGCCCGCCGTCCCGGACGACGTACACGTCCAGCGTGTGTGAGCGGTTAGTATAGTACACGGGCAACCGAATTGTGCCTACACATGTTATGCTATCACCCGTGTAGTTCATCAACCTTTTATGCGGAACGATCAATGGAATATCTTTAAAATGAGATTTATATAATTTTTCCGGTATCACAGTTACGGCGGAACCGCTATCTATTTCAAACTTAAACGCCATTCCACGAATAAACACGGTCTCGACCATCGGTTCACCCCGCAAGGAACGAATTATAAATACCTTACCATCATCACCGATGTCTTCGTCTCCGGCTCCATTATCTACGTAGTTAACTTTATTTGACGTACACATTCTACGTAGATGGCCTACGACGTTACACTTCCTACATACGAAATCCGCATACCGGCACTCCGAAGCCTTGTGATTCGTATAACCACACACTTTACACTTTTGTTTTACCGAAAGATCATTTTTACACTTCTTGCACCTTTATCTCTTGGTCTAATCTTGTACAAAGCGCCAGTAGAAGCTGCGGACGTACTGGCACTGGCGATTGCAGCTGATTTCGCACAACGGACGTTTTCAGCAAATTCTACAGCTTTCGTGAGAGTTAGATTGGTAATATCTTGGGCGTAAAGTTTCTCTTTCTCAAGACTAGGCATCATTCCCATAATGAACCGGTCTCGTAGGGCCTCTTCGATATCATGGAAAGCGCAGCGTGACGTAAGACCGCGCAGTCTCGCGGCCCACTGTGAATGTGTTTCACTGGGTTGCTGCGATGCTGCATAGAAGTTGTGTCGTTCCGTGAAACCGACAATCTTCGAGTTAAAATAGATGTCGAGGATTCGTAGGATGTCTTCGTAGGGCACCTCCTGCACACCCTTGGGTAAGGCTAAATTCTCAGCGAGCCTATAGGTACCCTCCGAGAGTGCACTTAGCAAAATTGCTCTTCTCTTTTTCCCGCTCGGATCCGTCGTATTATTAATTTCATTTGCCAAGAACCACTGATTTATTCGGCTTTTATAAGTTTTCCACTCCTGTATATCGTGGTTAAAACTGGATAATATTCCAAAATGTGAATTAGCCATTTGTAATTACTTTTTACGCGGGTACTCGTCGCCAATGTTATGTATACGGTCTGGGGCGAGTTAAACGGCCGGTAGCTTGCTATGCACTGGTTTATTAACAGAGGGCGCGTGGGCACAGCCACGCATTGTAATACATAGGTATACAAATGTATATACATACATAACAATAATGATAGCAGGTTTCAAGTTATACTAAGACCTTGGATATAGTGAATATTGCTCTAACAATTATTTTCAAAAATAATTTCTGTTACAGCTATACGCGTAACTCCTTGACTCTCCATATTTTCTGTGCTCAATTTCTTTCCTTGAAATAATCTACGCAAAGCTTACAATATATCTCTAATATTTTACAGTATACCTATATCTCATCCTCTCTCGTGCCTGTAAAATTCCATCATCTTGTGTTTTTTTATACTTATTTTATTTTGTGTACACCACTCTCACGGCTATTCGCTGTGAAAAATTATTTTCGGTAAAAGGATGTCTGGAAGAAATTGCTTTCAGAGCGATAAGACCTGCTGTACCTTCTTTATTTATTTAATTTTGTATTTGTTTCACGGTGTATTGGTGTTCGATAAGGAATATTTTGATAGATTCATTGATTGTAAATAGAATCAAAACAATTTATTATTATTATATATATATATATATATATATATATATATATATATATATATATATATAGCCTGCCTGCGAAAGCTTATAATTGTTATCAAAGACGTAGTTAAAACATTGCGGAATTCCAACAATCTTTTATTTTTATTTTTAACGCCATATGCGTAGAAATTTCATGATGACTTTTCTCTTTAGTCAAAAGCCACGTTACGTTTAATCAAAATATAAATTTTCGTTTATTTTACTTATATACTTACATATTATTTTTGAAAAAATTTCATCCCCTATATTATGCCAATTGGGGTTGCATTTTCAATAGGCTTGAAACTTTCTTTTCAACCAAAAGTCCGAATACCAATTTTATTACAAATAAGTTTAATTGTAATTTTTATTATAATTATTATGCTGCATAGGGACAGATTTTGTTAAGTTCAAAATATGTACTACACATAATCATCATTACACACAGCTTTGTTCCATAAAAATTGTTACATAATGTGTATAAAAGTTTTTAATAAGATACCTAAAGCGATTAGAGAATTACCAACAATGAGAATGAAAACTCACCTAAAAAACGGCTCATTCAGCAATCTTTTTACACAATGAAAGACTTCTTTGCATATAAGTAGGCGATACTTTTAAGAGTTTGATACAATGTTTGAAATACTGTTTGAATTATGGTATTTTTGTAAAATTGAAAATTTTATTTAATTAATTAGTAAATTGGATATAAATATTGAAAAAAATCAATGACAATTGTGTATGTAACATTTATAATTGACTTATTTGACATTGAGCTATAAAAATACTTATATATCTTATTGGCATTTTTTTCTGACACTGTTACTTAATTAATTAATTTATTATCAAATCGACTGAGTAATGTAAAAAATTTTTGTGTCGTTAAAAATTTGATAAGTATTGTTGTATAAGTTATTTGACCATTAATATTTGCATACAACTGGGGTAGAATATGTACAACGAATCATACTCGAACACAATTGTACAATCATGTTCTTGCAAATAAAGATTATTTTTATATTATTATTATTATTATTATATTATTTGGTCCTTTACATATGAAATTACCGTTTTGTCATATTGACAACTTTGATCTGAAATATCTCCTCTTTGTTACAAAATTCAAATTTATAAATTCATTTAGCTGGTACAATTGGGTTTTGAAAACAATCGTTCATTTGTTTTTTCCTCATAATTTTTTTCTTTGGCGTTGCTTATAACCGCACAACGGAAAACATGAAATATCGGTACATTTACGAGTACGAGTTCTAGCGTGGCGCCAGTGCTGCTGAAACAGCTCGAAGGATTAATTATGTGTACGGCGCTGGTATCGCAAAGGAAAGCATGGTACGTTTTTGGTTTCAACATTTTCATTCTGGAAATTTCGCCCTTCAGAACCAACCCCGTGGACGACCGGAGACTAAAGTGGAAAATGAAGAATTAAACGCAATTGTGGAAGCGGATCCATCACAAAGCACTTCAGAGATAGCTGCAGGTTTCAGGGTAAGTGAAAAAACTGTATTAGTCCACTTGAAGCAAATCGGGAAAATAAAAAAAAAACTGGAACGATAGGTACCTCATGAATTGAATGAATCGAACTTGCAAAAACACATCGACTGCTGTGTTACTTTGCTCAACCGACACAAAAATGAAGGGATTTTAAATCGAATCATTACTTGTGATGAAAAGTGGATACTGTACAATAATGGGAAGCGCTCGTCGCCCTGGAGACCCAGCCAAATCCTGCCCTAAACGAAAATTGACTCTGAAAAAGTTACTTGTGAGTGTTTGGTGCCCTAGCGCCGGTGTCGTTCACTACAGCTTACGATTACGGCAGATATCTGTTGTCAGCAACTGCAAACCATGAAGAAAGAGCTAGCTGCTAAACAACCGAGATTAGTGAATCGCTCCAGGCTACTGCTGCTTCACGACAACGCAATACCACACACTGCACAACAAACAACCACTAAGTTAGATGAGCTACAATTGGAAAGTCTGCGACATCCACCGTACTCCCCGGACCTTGCTCCAATAGATTACCATTGTTTTCGGAATTTGGACAACATCTTACAAGGAAAAAAATTCAACTCTGATGCAGTTTGGCAGTAGTCCAAACCGCCTTCAAAGAGTTTATTGATTCCCGCCCCATTGATTTTTTTAGTAAAGGGATCAATGAACTACCTATGAGATGGCAAAAGTACATAGATATACTTTGATTAATTAAATATATTTGACAAAAAAAATTACTTTATATTCCTCCCGTACAAAACGCCAATTTCATAAGTAAGGACCTATTATTTCATTTTAAGGGTATCCCCCCCACTTTGCAGGATAAAAGCAACTTTTTCCACGCGTACTTTGTACCATCGTTTTAACACTTTATGGTTATATTTTCGGAAAATTTAAAAATGCGTATTTCATTATTTTAATTCAAAAGTACCATCGTACCATTTTCAAATTACACTAATCATTTAATAATTTTTCACTCTAAAAATATAGAATCGCTCGGTAAAATAAAAAGTGTAGTACAAACCGTATTTTTTTATAAGGATAGGTGACAAACGAGCACACAGTCCACCCGATGGGAAGTGGTTGCTTTAGCCCATAGACATCTACGTCTATCCTCGATTACGAATCAAAATACGTTGTCACCCGTGAGAACTAAGATGGAATGCCTCGTTTCCATTAAAAAGGGTCTCCGGTTCTCTACACTCACCATACGAAACACAGCAGCATTAAGCTACTATCTTACGCTGGTATTCTGTGAGAGCGTGGTCCTTCCCCGGTCGAGACGACCCATTCGTGCTACAACTATACTTCTAATATAACTGCAGCAAGGCTCTATTCACTCTATTTCTTTTGTTTTTCATTCTATTTCATTCTCTAAATGTTTGAAATTTCAAAAACACTTCGATAAACCAATCTCACACTACAATATTTTTTATTGGTTTAAGAAAATTGTAAATATAAAAATGCAACAATACAATTAGTAAATTTTTTAATGCGAGTATTTTCATTAGTTTCTAAAAACAAAAAACATTAATAGTTTTCATGTATATAAATTTGAACAGTTTCCGGTCACATTGGCTTTGAAAAATTCTAAAACTCGTGTTCATTAATCTATTTACGGAATACTTTCAATATAATTCGAGTCTATCGCCAGTAAAATAAAAAGCTTCATACAAACTTACTCACTATTTCATCCACTTAGATATTGAATTTTATAAAATCCTCCTCAGTGGATGTCTCTCAGTGGAGTCATAAAAGGCAGCAGTTTGATGAGTCAGGAACTTAGGAATTTTTATTATATATATACACGTATAGATCTGAAGGTCATACTAGGTTATACAAGTTTAAGGGAATAATATTATATTCACTTGAATTACAATTAATATAACGGTAAAGGAGATTGATACGGTTTCATACCTTTGTAATTATTAACACACATTTGAAAATTACTCAAATGCTATAATTTAAATATTATAGTTCAATGAACTTTCATTGTTCGTTTTCTTTTGTGTTCAGCTCCCATGGTATTGTCATACAATGGATACAATCTACAAAGAATAACATACATTACTTATAAGTTAAATCATACAATACCATCCATTGTAAAGTTGAAAACGAAACTTGATTGTAAATTCGGTTTTGTCACTGCAGACACTTTAACTAGAGAAAATAAATCAAAAATACATTACAGCTAGATTATAGAGATCAACATTGATGTTCTAATTACGTGTTGCGTGTTAATTCAAACTGCTTTTACGGATTTTACAGCGTTTATCTTACTTGATTCTTAATTCCCGACGTTTAGGGTGCTTTCCAACACAGGTCTTTCCCATGGTCACAGGGGAATCATGTTGCGTGTTGTTTAAACAAGTATCGATTTATACTTATATTAAATATAATTTTGGATTTATAATTTTTTTAAATATAATAAAAGACAGTATGGATTTGTTTATTCAGAGATAGTTAATTAATTTAAAAGAATAAACAGTTTACCACTCGCTCGGCGTAGTATATATCTAAGTTCAATGAGTAAAATATAATCATTTAGTAATATACAATAAAAATAATATTGTATTAATACGGTAATTAAGAAGTTTTTTAGGGCCAACTCTATTTAGAGTAGATAGGGTGAAGATTGTGTAATTAGAAAAAAGTGTGCCTTGCAAGAACATGGTCACAACACCCTGGTGTTGTATCCATCTATCTTGAGCTCAGAAGGAAGTATCAGGGATGACCTGTAGCGTCAACTGTATTTTTTCTCGTTTTTGACGTGACAACGTCTTATAAATTGGTTTGCCGGGTGACACTTCAAGAAACTGCGTTACGCTCCGCTCACGTTATGCGCTCACAATGAGAGCGAGTGAGAGGCACGCGTCCCTTCCACTCGGGCATGGTTAGCCCGCCTAAGAGCGAGAGAGACAGACATAAAAAGTGTTATTTCATCCTTCTTCCTACTATACGAATGAATATTCACATTAAAATTATTTTACCACTCAAAGTCGTTGTCACGTAAAACTTTCGCCCGTATACCGACTTTACAGGCAACCAATTTTTTTAGACATGCAGGTTTCCTTACGATATTTCCCTTCACCGCCGAGCACGTGGTAAATCAACACTTTTTTTATAGGAGAGAGGGCAAACGAGCATACGGCTCACCTGATGGTAGGTGATTACAGCGGCCCATGAGCAACTGCAACATCAGGGGAATTGCAGATGCGTTGCCGGCCTTTTAGAAAGGAGTAGGCTCTTTTGTTGAAGGTCCCTAAGTCGTATCGGCCCGGAAAAATCTCTGGTGGTCGATTCCACAAGGAAGTTGTACGAGTAATAAAAATTCTTTTAAATCGCACGGTGATGGACCGCCAGTCATTCATATGGTATGGATGGTATCGCGAGTTTTGTCGCGATGTGCTATGGTGAAATTGTGCGGCTGGAATTAGTCCGAATAATTCCTCAGAATACTCCGTCGTGTCGTGATAGATGCGATAAAGTACGCAAAGAGATGCAACATCTCTTCGCAGTGCCAGTGAGTCAAGCCGATTGGAAAGAGCTCGGTCGCCGACAATTCGAACAGCTCACACATCTGGCACTGGGGAGCCCCGGCCCAGAGATTGGAACAGTATTCCATGTGCGGCCGAACCTGGGCCTTGTAAAGTTGCAGGCGGTGAGCCGGCGTAAATAACTGTCCCGCTCTGCTGAGCACGCTAAGCTTTCTATAGGCCAATTTGGCCTTCTCTTCCAAGTGACCACGAAGCTGCACGTCACTCGGTATGTCGACGCCGAGGATTCCAATACTGGCTGAGGCAACAAGTGGAGTGTCTTGAAACTGAGGAGATACGACGGTGTTTTTTTAGTTTGTAGCAAAGTTTTTACTACGCCGAAGGAGTAGCAGTACCGGAAAAGACCCGTTCAAACCGGTGCCAACTCCGGAGCACACGTCTTCAGCATAATAAGAGGGACACACCGGCCCACTTGACTTGTTGACGCCCTGGGAGAGGAGTGCCTTGCGCACTGAGCGTTGGGTAAACGGGACATCCTGTATGGAACACTCACTCCGCGGAATGGTTGGCGGTGTGTTCCCCCCGTCATAAAGAGTCGAGTTGGACGTAAAGAGATAGCGCAGCAGATCGGCTTTGTCCTATGCGGTATGGGCAATTGAGTCGTCTTCGCTGTGAAGAGATGGGAGAGATGGCTGACAGAAGTTCCCTTGAACAGTCTTGGCGAGAGACCGGAATACACGTGTTCCCGAAGGAAGACGAACTTAAATTGCAATTAACAATTGTATTAGTGCCGGTGAGGATCAAACCCGGGTTGCTCGCGTACTGTGAAATTTACAGCGAGCGGTAACCGTCTGAGCTACCATGGCTTTTAAGGTAATCAAGTACGCTGAAAATATTATAGTTGCACAAGAATGCCGACTGCAGCTGTCTGCAGTCTGTTAACACGTGCAGAATCGCCCCCCTCACTACATCAGATTTCATAGACCACAAATCCTTGCTAAACAACACCGATTCTTTCCAAGGATGATTCGCGAGGCTATTGAAATCAAAAAAATATTCTAAATTCAATAAAGAAGATGGCTGGGTGCAACCATCTGCTTGGGATCCTATAATTAATAAAATTAAGCATACAACTAGAAGACTCCAAGATAAAATAAGTTCGTACAACTTATTGGAACAAAAACTAATAATTTTAATCTGTGGGTAACCGCGGTTAACTATGACATCGAGACGTCGGAACACCTCAGTCTCCCATGTATTACTCTACTCTATGGTCCCTCCCCTCCCCCGTGACCATGGGTGCTGTAAAGTACTCGAAATATCGGGAATATAAAAAAGTTAATATACGCGATAAAATCCGTAAAAACTAGTTTTATTTAAATGTATGTAATTTAAATGTGTACACTTGCAGAAGTGAATGGCAGAGTCGGAAAGGGACGTCCTAGGCGAAAATTTATCAACCAAATTGGCGATTTATTGAAAACGGGCCCAATTTAGGAGCACCCTTAACCGACGAGCATGTATGCGTAGATATATGGATGTGAAGGAGGCGAGAGAGGTGTGTCAGGATCGTGCCAAATGGAAGTCTGTAGTCTCTGCCTACCCCTCTGGGTGACAGGCGTGAGTGTTTATGTATATGTATATATGTATATGTATGTATGTAATTTAAATGTGTACTGTTCGCGTACATTCATTACCAATTAGTGTTTTTGCGTGATTAGTGTAAAAGTAACGTTTGTAAACCATCTCAAATTCGAGCAAAAAAGTTGATATCCACAAAAAATACGTGACGTGGAACGCTAGTGTCGTATAACATATCAATTTTGCTCAAAGTATTTATTATTTTATTTGTGGATATATTATATATGGTAATTAGAATATGTGAGATATCAAGTTAACAACAAACAGTTTTATTATAGCACACACTTCGTGGATAAAACTCACCTCACGTTCCAGAATATATAAAAGATGCATTTACTTTGTAGTCTTAGTCTCTCAATTTGCATGTAATGCTACGAGTATTCAAAAACTATATAAAAAAAACTTTCAACAAAGCGTGAATAAAGTGAGTGAACTTTACTTATCAGTATTCTATTATTGTCACAATAATTTATTTTCTAAAGCTCATATCGATAGTAAAGTATATATATTATGGTGGAGCGAATTTTTTTCATCTTATCATATTATAATAGTGCGCAAAAGGTGCCTTTAGTAATCAATTAACTCACGCAAAATATTATTTTGATTGATTCAGAGTAACTGCCTCCGCAAGGTCTTTGACATTTTATAAAAGATGATTTTTGATGTAAATATGCAATAATTAAATAAATTGTAACATTAAATTTTATTTTTTATTCTAAAATATAGTTTATTTTCATTATAAATCAATGAAAAATCAAGTTTTTACGTAAACTTACTTCAAATCAAGAGATTGATGGCGCGCTCGGGAAGTAATTTTGGCGCTCGTGTCACAGCCGGTTTGCTATTGCTTTTCAATGTGAAAGGTCGCGCTTTTATCTATTTCACAATACATATTGGTTGTTTAAAGCATGGAAAGAACCTTTAGTGCCTTCAAGTATCCCTTTTTGGTGATATCCAAGATATTAAAGAGAACAATTTACCTACGTATGAAGATCTGATGAAATACTACGAGTGGCCCAGATATCAACTAAAACTGCAAGTGGAAACTGTGTTCAATATTTTCACAAATGGGAGATATTGTGTCACCTAAAATTCAAAATATCTGTAACTGGAACATGAGTTATACGAATGTTAAAAGCCTACACTTAAAATGTAAAAATTTACTCAAGTCTATTAAGAAACTCTCTTCAAAAAATTGAATAATTTCCGAGAAAAGGTAATAAATATTACAGAACAATGACTGTTAAAGAGCACATTTCCCTAATTCAGTTTCAGTTATGAAATATCTAGCAAAAATAAATGTTGAAAAGTATGGTGGCATTATACGACTCCTTGCAAAAGGCTATAAATGCTCCTCCAACGGATTATTTGTTTACTGAATATGAACGAGCTACCATTAAGGCATTTATTTTACATATTATAGGAAGCACTTCTGGACCCAATTATTACACTGGTGAGTTGGGAAAGATACCGGAAACTTGTGAACAAATGCCGATTAAGAAATTCTAACAAATCGAAGCAGAATCACTCTCAAAAATGCCCCAGATTTGAGCACAGATTAAAAGTTTTTGCAAAAGATCGTTTACGCGGTAGAATTAAGTTATTTTCAAGAAGATCTAGCAAACAGGTCTCCAGGTGTGTAACTCATCGTCACATTCTTTTCTAGACAATCTCATGCTCGTTGGTTCATACGTGCTAATTAAATCCTATGTTTGAATGTAGCAACAGAGAAACAATCAGAGAATTTGATTGCTCTGGCTACATTTTTCGTAAAAGTTTACGCCCCAGCTTGGTTTTTGATTAAAATTAAACCATCATGTAAAGATGGAGCTCGACATCTATTTAAAATTATATTAGCCTCCAGGTATCTGCCAGAATCCTTGAAAGAAGTTATCGACCCAGAAATTCAACGCAATAGCTACTTCGCACATCCTGAGAATTTCGCAATGACTACACATGATATAAAGCATATTCGTGAATTGGCCAGCCCAGCGTATATTAAAAGCACAGAGTATATAGCAATCGATCTATTCGAGATCGCTGATTTTAATTTCAGCGCAAAAACCTACATTGATAAGATAAATTAGCAACACACCATTACTGAATCGTCAATTTTGTAATACTTAGGTGACTATATTATATGAGCTAAATTGTATTTTATTGTTTTTCGAAGTATTCTCCGTTCAACTTAATGCACTTTTCCATTCGTGAAAACCAATCATTAAAACAGTAATTCCAGTCTGAAGTTGATGTTGACAAAATGGCTGATTTGTACGCTACAGCTGCTTCGGGGTCATCAAACCGTTGACCGCGTAATAAATCTTTCATTCGGGGGAATGTAAAGAAATCTTTTGGGCTCAGGTCAGGACTGTACGGAGGATGGCTCATCAGTTTAACGTTTTCATGCTTCAAAAAATCATTTGTCTTCCGAGCCGTATGGGAGCTCGCATTATCGTGATGTAAGATGATGCGACGTTTTGGGTTATTTTTCCGGAGTTCTGCTATAATTTCTGGCAAACCAACTCAGCGATTACCGTCCTGCGTTCCTGTAAAGGAATTGTAGCAACTAGCAACATGCCCCTTTTTCGAGACAAACGTAGCGACCATTTTCTTTGAGACGCTGCGGGAGCGAGCCACTTTCGTTGGTTTGACCTCGTCTTCGAAGACCCAAAATGCTGACTGATGTTTTCTTTCAGGTTCGTATGAATAAGTCCAAGATTTGTCACCTGAGACGATATTATAAACGGCATTTGAAGCGTTGCAGAGTATTCCGGCACCAATCTACAAGAGCCGCCTTTTGTTCTTCGGAGAAATTGTGGGGAACCCAGCGGGAAACTAGCTTTCTTACACATAGCTCATTATATAATATCGACTGAATTGCAGTCATTCCAATACTGATAACAGCCTGAATCTGCTCGTATGTCATATGACAGTCATCTAATGTAATAGTTCGCACAGCTGCGATGTTTTCAGGCGTGACCGCTGTTCTTGGTCGAGCTACAGAAGAAAAAGTGCTGAGTGACACACGACCGCGTCGGAACTCGGCATACCAGCGGTATACTGTCGTTTGACTCGGTGTTTTAACATCATAAATCGAAACAAGTTCGCTGAAACATTTATCTTGAGATAAGCCGTGACGAAAATTGTGATAAATTACGGAAATGTTCACGCGTGAGCTCTATTTCTGTTAACGACGTGTCAACTTTAAACCAACATAGTTTTTGTTTTTAAATTTTTTTAATTGTTTGAATGTCATTAAGATTCTAAGAGGCCAGTTTTCAAACACAAAAAAGGTTTTATTGTATCTCAATCCGAAATATTCTATTCCCGATCATTTCAGTGTGCCCATCCAAACTAAGAGACTAAGAGAACAAAGTAATACATACATACATAAATACTCACGCCTGTCATCAAGAGGGTTAGGCAGAGACTACAGACTTCCATTTGGCACGATTCTGACACACCTCTCTCGCATCTTCCACACCCATTTAACTAAGTACACAAGCTCGTCGGTTAAGGTTACTCCTAATTTGGGTCATTTTCAATATATCGTCAATTTGGTCCATAAACTTTCGCCTAGGACGTCCCTTTCCGATTCCATCGTTCACTTCTGCAACATGAATTTGGAAATGAAATTCAAAAAAAAATTAAAATGTTTCCTCGTTCATTCTTTCTACATGACCAAACCACCGAAGCATACCTATCTTAATCCTGTTCACAACACTATCATGCAAACCACACTCTTCTCTTATCAGACAATTTCTCACCCTATCACTTAGATTCTGCCCTAACATACTCCTTAGCGAACCCATTTCTACTCTCGTGCTTCTTCTGCCACACCCAACTTACACTACCATACGTTAAAGTAGGGACTAAATAAATGCGTCGTTTATATATTCTGGATCGTGAAGTGAGTTTCATCCTCGTAGTGTGTGCTAAAATAAAACTGTTTGTCGTTAACTTGATATTTCACATATTCTAATTACCAGGTATTAGGTACTCCACTTTTGCAGAGGATTCCATCTGAATAGCCACCACCCTTCAATCTATTTCTGCCGCCAATAGCAGTGCTTGCACTGCTGAGATTAATATTTTAATGTCGCAGAACCATCAGCCTTTTGTAACATTATAAAGCTTAGTACCTTAGCGGGTCATTGTAGAAGCGTGCTCGTCGCGACCCCTGCCAGCCCTTTTCAGGGCTGCAATTCTACACAGCTGCGCACCCATGCAAACGAGGGTTAGGGCGTCCCCCCAAGGCGACGCACACCAGCTCGTCCCCGTTGGTGTGGAATGCAGCGAGCAAAGCGGTGATGGGGACCGCCACCCGTCACGCACAGCCCGACACGGCGGAAGGTGGAGGACGGAGTGCAGAGTTGGCACGTGGAATGTTAGAGGGGGCATGAGAGATAAGACGAATGAGTTGATCGAAATAATGAAAGAAAGAGAATTAGATGTCGTGTGTATGTCGGAGACCAAACGGAAAGGCAGTGGTACTGAAGAGCTCCCTGGCGGGACGTTAGCTATATGGTCCGGAGTCCCGGAAAGCGAGAACGCCTGCCAGGGAGTGGGAGTGCTGTTGTCGTCCCGGTTGGTCGATCTTATGACTGAATACAAGGTTGTGAACTCAAGACTTCTCTGGGTTCGCTTCAAAATGGGACTGACGAAGTTATTCCTTTTGGCTGTTTATGCGCCGGTAGCTTCGTCGTCCAGGACTGAGCTGAAGGAGTTTTGGGAGAATGTAAGAGAAGTTCTAGATTTGGTTAAGGGAAACGAAAGAACTGTTGTATGTGGTGATTTGAATGGATGGGTAGGTATCGCTCGACCAGGATACGAGTCGGTGCTTGGAAAGTTTGGCGATAAAAGGGTTAATGATGCTGGCAAGCTTACACTAGCTGTATGCAAGGAAAAGGGTCTTCTTGTGACAAACACTATGTTTAAACACAGGAAAATCCATATGTACACTAGAGAGAGAAAGAATGAGAGAAGTATGATTGATTTGTTCCTGGTGGATGACCGACTGCGAAAACAGGTGATGGATACACGAGTGTTCAGGGGTGCTGACCTGGGAACGGATCATTATCTAGTAGTTACTAGATTTAGGGGTTTGTTCGCGGGTTGGCGCTACCGGACGGCAGTAACAGAACCACAGTCGGTCTGTCGCATCCGAAGCTGGAAGCTTCAGGAAGCGGATACTAGGGACAAATATCACACGAGGGTAGCCAAAAAGCTTGACACCATCGATGGCAGGAAAGAATGTGTGGAGAGAACATGGCAGAACCTTAGGGATGGAATGGTAAGTGCAGCGGAGGAAGTATTAAAAGAAATATATAATAATATTAAAAAAAGAGGTAGTAGTAAAAGAAGAGACGCATGGTGGAATGATGAAGTGAGAGAAGCTGTAAAAAAGAAGAAAAAAGCATGGTTAGACTACTTGGCCTCTAGTAAAGATGAGCATATGAGAAATAAGATGAAAGAAAGATATAAGCTGCAGAAAGTTCATGCGAAAACATTGATTGAGGAAGTACGTGAACGGTGTAAAATAGAAGCGGACGAGAGGTTGTCGCATAACTTTAGGGAAAACTCCAAACTCTTCTGGAAAGAGGTTGGAAGGTCCCGGAGTAGTGCGACAACCTTAAGAATGAACAAAGTGCTTTCGAGAACCAATGACGTCCTTTCAGAAAAATCGGACGTCATGCAGCGATGGAGTGAATTTTATAGAGAAATGTATGCTTGTCATGATCCTAGTGAAGGATCCGGGGGTGACGCCGCAACTGGCACGCCAGACACGGACCTCGATGACACTGAGGTCATCAGCATGAAATAGATTGAACGTGCAATTCGAAGTTTGAAATGTGGTAAGGCTGCGGGACTAGACAGAGTTACTGCTGAAATGGTCAAGTACGGTGGGCCTCGCGTCTGGGACAGCTTTCATCTGCTGTGTAATTTGTGCTGGCGGACGGGAGATGTCCCGGATGATTGGCGATCCGCAGTCATTGTGCCTTTATATAAAGGTAAAGGTTCACATTTTGACTGCGGGTGCTATCGGGCGATCAGCTTGACCAGCTTAGCAAGTAAAGTTTACTCGAAGGTTTTGACACGTAGGATGCAAGAGAAATCGGAAAGATTCTTATGGGAGGCACAATGCAGATTTAGACCTGGAAGAGGATGCACGGATCAAATGTTTTCTCTCCGCATGATCACAGAGAAGCTTCTGAGTGTTAAGAAGAGGATTTTCTGTGCTTTTGTGGATCTGGAGAAAGCATTTGATAGGGTTATAAGGAAGAAAATGTGGGAACTGTTGCCGGGATATGGTGTGGATGGTCGATTGTTAAGGGCTGTGTAGTCACTTTACTATGACTGTAAAGCCTGTGTGCGGGTAGGGCATGACCTGTCACCCATGTTTAGCATCCAAGCGGGCGTAAAACAGGGTTGTGTCATGTCTTCCTGGCTGTTCATACTCTATCTCGACAGCTGTTTACAGAAGCTGAAAGATAGCTGTTTGGGTGTGAAATTGGGTGACAAAAGTTAATTGTCTGCTGTATGCTGATGATGCAGTGCTTATTGCACCATCAGAAGCAGAACTGCAGGCATTAGTCACGTGTATGAAAGAGGAATGTGAAATTGAAAGTCTCCGTTTGAATGCTAATAAAACTAAGGTTCTGGTATTTGAAAAGGACGAAGAGAGAACGAAATGTGAAATATGGGTAAATCAGGAATGTCTAGAACAGGTAAATGAAATTGTATACTTGGGGAGTGCTTTCAGCCGGGATGGAAGATGTGATTTAGATGTGGATAGGCGTGTCGCTGCCGGAAACAAAGTCAATGGTGCCCTGAATGCATTAGTAAAAAGGCAGGGCGTGATGAAGAGTGCACGCCTTGCAATACATAACGCAGTGTTGGTACCGACTTTGTTATATGGCAGCGAAACCTGGGTATGCCAGAAGAAGCATAAAAGCAATTTGAATGCAGTGGAGATGCGATCTCCTCGTAAAATTTGTGGCGTTACCATAGCCGACCGAAAGCGAAACGAAGAGATTCGCAATATGGCAGGATTGAAAGATGACCTTATCACAAAAATTGATAGGGGCGTACTCCAATGGTTTGGGCACGTTGAACGAATGAGTGAAGACCGAATGGTGAAGAAAATATATAGAGCGAAAGTAAATATTAAAAGGTGTCGAGGTAGACCGAGACTAACTTTCGAAGACCATGTGAGCAAATTGCTCGAAGAGGGGAGAGTCAAGAGTACTCGGATACCTAGACGTGCATGTATGAAGAAGTTAATGAACCTGAAAGAAGCGAAAGAGGTATGTAAGGATCGTGACACTTGGCGATCTGTTCTCTCTGGCTACCCCGTTAGGGACTGTGCGTGAAGATAAGTAAGTAAGTAAGTAAAGTAAGTAAGTAAATACCTATTTACATTTTCTTTTGCCAATTACTGGTTCTTTAAAATCTTCTAAAAATCTTGTAATATATATATATATATATATATATATATATATATATATATATATATATATATATATATATATATATATATATATATATATATATATATATAAGAATTGATGTACATCTATTACATAGTGTATCTATTACATTATTATATGATTAAGTGTGTGTGTGTGATTTTGAATGCAAGTACTCAACTGCTTGTAGTGTATTGTAGGTAGCGAAGGTAAGGATGAGAAGAGTTGTGGGTTTTTTACGTAATCATTATAAGTTAAGTGTACGGCTAATGTCTGAATTTTGAACATATTTAGAACGACTAAACGGAACATTAAATAGAAATGTGTGTCTGGTAAGCTTAAATACTCCTTTAATTGTAAATTAAAATGTCAATTCAGGACTATCAATTTTATTACTACAGACGTCGCGTTTTGTGTAGAACAAAATTTGTGGAATTTAATGTCGATTATTTAACTGCAATAAATTATGGCGATGTCGAAATACCTCGTAACTGCTTTTTATTTTGTGTACAAGTAATTTGGATTCCACCAATTACAACAATACTCCAAAACCCTTTGTATATACGAATAATACAGAACTTTGATGAATGTGGAAACCAAGAAAGGACGGCACACTCTTACATTAAGTTTTTATACATTTTTGCAATTATTGTCGCGACATGATCAGACATAAGCATTTTAGTATCAAAAATAACACCAAGACCTTCGGTTTGGCAGACGCATCCTAAAGTTATGTTATCTATTGAATAAAACTAAATTTACGGATTTTATCGCGTTTATTTCACTACTTTTACTTATTTTCAATTCCCGACGTTTCGGGTGCTTTACAGCAAACATGAAGTCCTGCAGTGGTACCCATACCACCGCAAGACTTCATGATACTATAAGCTCGTTTTGCGTAAATCGGACCAGAAATTAATATTCAAAAACTGAAGGTAGCCGGACTAACTATGACATTGGGACGTCAAACATCTCAGTCCCCCCCGTGACCATGGTTGCTGTAAAGCACCCGAAACGTCGGGAATTAAAAATAAGTAAAAGTAGTGAAATAAACGCGATAAAATCCGTAAATTTAGTTTTATTCAATGTGTAGTGTTCGCGTAAATTTAAGAAATCATTATGTTATCTAACTAATATCGGTACTTGATTTCTTCTGATCTTTACAAACACATTTAAAGATATTTAGTAAAGTAAGGAAGAGCGGTGCCACCCGGCACAAGTATTATTATTACTTAATAGGATGGTCTCAACCTCTGTTTACAGTTACAAACCACTGTGTTGTGAAATAAAGATTTTGATTTGATTTGATTTGATGCCTTTTACATATGAAGCTGATTCGATAACATTTTGAAACATTAACACTAATATGGTTATTATGATTATCACGAAATAACAAGCTAATTTAATTCTTTCTGAAGTAATGGACCTAATATTGAGCCTTGAGGGAGTCTAAATGTGACATCTACGAAGTCAGAGCGATTTCCAGCTATTACAATAGCTTGAGGTCTGTCACGTAGATAGAAATCTTTCATATAAACTCGGAGTTTATATGACATAATAATGTGATTCAAGTAATCAAATGCTTTCTCGAAGTATGTATAAATGGCATCGATCTGAATAACATCATCTGTACCTTAACAACACATATTACCCCCTAATAGATTCCGCATACAGGACCATAAACGCGCGCAACACATGCTTGCTGTAGCTAGCATACGAAGTAACGCTAAGAATTACGATATCAGTGTCGACCAAGTTTGTGACCCGAAGGCATGTCCAAGTTCTTGACAATTTAAAAATAGTCTTGTATCGAAAATACATTACAAATGGCTTCCTGTGCAGTAAAATAGTGTAACAAGTCAGCTACGACATCCAGTTATAAAAAAGATGGCATAACATTTCGTTGGTAAGTAAGTTTTATTCTTATCACGTTAACCTATTTCAAATGCACCGAAGTTCAACTTATACTGGTAAATAATAATGCAAAGGGATAACAATTAAGCACCCGTTGATGTCTTTTTGAAATGTCCCTTTCACTCATTACATAAATTACAGTAGTTGTCTTTGTCTAACGACAGCACGTGTATCCATAGTGTTGTGATTTATAAGTAGATATTTGTTTGGTTATCATCTACATTTTTTAAAGTCATTATATAGGTTTCCTAAATGCCCTGAAAGTAAAAAAAACTGTGGATCGACGCTACTTGTCGAGGAGACCAATGGTTTCCTACCAAAAATAGTGTGCTATGCTCAAGACACTTCACAGAAGACAATCGTCATATTATAAAAAACCGTAGAAGGCTGTTGGATACCGCTATACCATCTCTGTACTTGCCAGTTTTAATATGGACTTTTACATTTTTTTTGAAGTATAGTACCAATGTAGATTACACAATAAGTAAGTAGCATTAAGAGTTTGATTGAAACGTGATATTATAATATTTAGCTGAACGTTACACGTCGAAATTAAACTATTTTTAACGGTTTTATAAATCACATAACAAGTGAATGTTATAATGTGATTATTGTTATTCTAGTGTTACATGAACTTTAGTAATATCTTATTATTATTATTATTATCTAGTACATCTGAATTTGAAACACATACCGTATGGTTTATTAATTAATAATACTACTTTCAGGTACAGCACTTGGCAAAAGTACTGTCACCACCGAGAGGACATACCAGAGCACACACAAAGGATTCACACTATTTTGTTAGAGTGAGATAAAAGACCTACATCTCGTTGACAATGAACTATGGTAGATTTTGGTATTCAGTCACTATTCACATGCCTACCTATTGAAGACTGCATCTCAATTGTAACATAAAAGCTAGAAGATAACAACATACCTGCAGAATATTCAGTATTGCTCAAACACTGCTTCAAATCCGGCTATTTATTGTGGAAAGAAGAGTTCTACAAGCAAGATGATGGTGTGACGATGGGCTCACCTGTATCTCCTATAGTCGCCGACATATTCATGGAGGAATTTGAGGAGAAAGCTGTTCTTACTGCTCCTGTAAATCAAGAAATCTACAAGCGGTACATAGACGACACTTTCACAATTTTACCATCTGACAAAGCGAATGCATTTTTAGACCACCTTAACTCCATAAACTCCAAAATACAACTCACAGTGAAGTTAGAGGGAAATAATTCTTTAGATTTCCTAGATGTTTTAGTCAACCGTAATCCTGACAATATTATTGGTCACATTGTGTATAGGAAAAAGACCCATGAATCTCACGATCATTCTTCACAGTTAGCTACCGTAGGTAAATCTTTGTTTCAGAGAGCACAAGGGATCTGCAACAGAAACATCTGGCCGCCGAGCTTCAGCACGTCAAGCAAGTATTGCAAGACAACAAGCTTTGGGTCCCACGCCTACGTCGCAGCGAACGAGGGAAGCCGGCCACAGTCGATGGTTGAGTGCTTCTACCTGCCATCTGCAAAATCTACCCAAATCCAAACATACCACTGCAAGACTTCAAGATATTGTAAGCTCGTTATATGTAGATCATGTACATATACATATATATATATATATATATATATATATATATATATATATATATATATATATATATATATATATATATATGTATACACTGTTTTATTTTTTATTTAATTTCAAATAAAAATTGAGCAATTTATTTATTTATCAATAATCAATAAATCCCAAATTTATCGACCAACTTCCCAACCCCGTCCCATCACTATGGTTCGGAGGATTCTAAGTTCAACCTTGAATTATCCAATCACAGCGCATTTGACACGTCCCCCGCAACTCATGCATGCCGCTAAAATTCGGTGAAATCGGAACAGAACAAAAGTAGTCGATGATGCGGTATCTATTAGTGGGTAATCTGTGCTTAACAAACATCATTAGAAAAAATCGATAAGTTACTCCTGATTGAGCGACCAAGAAAGAACCCATGCTTTTGCAAAGGAATGCGACGAATATTCAAAGGATATAAATGCTTATGCGCAGTTCTCCCCATAAATTTGCTCAGCTTATAAAGAATAGAAAACGTTTGTGATTTTCGATGGTTGTTTTAGTTCTCTTTTCATGGTCAGGAATGACATTAGCGGTTTTCCAAATTTGTGGAAAATAACCTTCTGCAATACATTGATTATAAATTAATCTAATAGAAACTATTAGTGATTCTGCATACTTCACAAAGGAATATGGAGAAGTTTCATAACATGCACCGCCTTTACAACAATCGACATTGTCAAGAAACTTTTTTATGTCTGTTATAACATATCTCTAGTAACATCATTGCAGGAGACATTTTTATGTGTAAAATTACTATAATGTAATACAGGTTGACTAAAATTACGACTTAAAACCGTTGAGAGCATTACAGCTTTGGATGGATCGCAGAAGGTATCTAGCATTTTTTGCGATTTATCTAAAGCGTTCGATTGTCTGAGGCATGATATCTTAGTTCATAAATTAAAATTCTACGGATTTGAAGGAAAAGAATTGAAAATAATGCAGTCTTATCTTAACAATCGAACGCAAATTGTTAATTTAAATAATACTAAGTCTGATTCACAACATAGTTACATTGACGTTCCGCAGGGCTCTATCCTGGGACCATTGCTGTTTTAGTGTATGTGAACGACCTTGCAGATAATTTACCTGACTGGGCGATGGTTACACTATTCGCGGATGATACACAGGTTGGTGTTAAAGATAAAAATGCGTTCCAAGTATCCAAGAAGACAAATGATATTTTAAATATGCTTAAAAGTTGGTTTGAAACAAACGGAATAATTTTGAATGCAGAAAAAAGTATCATTATTAATTATGCAAGCAAAAAACAATTAAAGTCACAAAAAGTGACGTCACATTTTTAGGGTGTACTTTCGATTCCACTTTAAGTTATGAAACCCATATAGATAACGTCTGTAAAAAGTTAGCCAGTGCTAATTACGCTTTATTGAAGCTTAAGCCCATTATTGACAAGAAAACTCTTATATCCGTCTACTTTGCATATTGTCACTCAATTATTAGCTACGCGGTTACGATATGGGGAAATGCTACACAAATTGAAAGAGTACTGATTTGTCAAAAAAGGTCGATTAGAATTATACATGGATTGCAAAGATCGACATCAGCTAGAGCCTATTTCAAAAAAGCGAAAATTATGACTGTCGTTTCGTTATATATTTATAGATCGCTTCTAGAAGTGCACCAGGAAAAAAGTAAACTACCAATGAAGAAGCACGTACACAACTACAATTCTAGAAATCGCGAAAGATTAGTTGTTCCAAGAACCAGATTAGTCAAAGTGTTCAAGCAAGGTCTTGCAATAAAAATTAAAATGTACAATAAATTGCCAATAGAAATAACAAGACTTCCGCTAAATGCGTTCCGACAAGTGATAAAAACATTCTTTTTAAATCACGCTTTTTACAACATAGAAGAATATATGCAATGTTCATTTTCTGACTTGTTTGACACATAAAATAATGTACTGTAAATGAGATATATTTTAATTATATCATTGTAATTGTATAATTTGTAATTTTAACTATATTATTGTATCTATATAATTGTAATTGTAATTTTGACGTACCAATGTTACGTAATGTAACGTAATGGCAAATAAATAAAAAAAAAACAAATATCATTTTTGTTTCAAAATTGATTATTATTATTATATTGCATTATATGGAGATAAGCTGTGATTATTAATTAATGTAAGTCAAATAATAATTCCTTTCAAGTTTTAAATGGTAAAAGCAATGTTGAAAAAAATTTATAATCATTTGGGTGTGTCATCATTTTTTAACGGTTTAAGACACGTCTGCCGCATCCCCCGTTTTATTTTTTATAATTGGTACTACTAAAGTCTTCATAAGGTTTGCTGGCAAATGCAAATGCGATAAACAGAGATTAAAAAACAATGCCAGCACTCTTGGTAAATGAATACTTGCATATATCAAATGCTCAATACTGAGCCTATCATGTCCTGGAGATTTTCCACGCTTCATATTTTTAATAATAGCATCTAATTGATTTACTGTGTTCTTACACTGATCGCCAATTGCTGTCAATGTCATGTCATGTCAATTGCTGTGTAATGTCATCTAATATTAACTTATGACTAGGATCTACAGAGCAAAGACTGAGTGTGGTAGCATCGTTTCCGGGACACCTGAGATTTTGAGTGAGATTGGGAGGTTCTATGGTCAGCTGTACACATCATCGTTGGAGCCACACGCAAGTGTGAGTAACGATCCAAGAGCAAGTCTTAACCGACACTATTCCGATGATATCCCGGACGTCAGTCTGAGCGAGATTAGAATGGCTTTCCAGCACCTTAAAAACGGCAGGGCCCCAGGCGAGAATGGAATTACAGCGGAGCTTCTGAATGCGGATGGAACACCGGTACTTGAAGTCCTTCAGAAGCTCTTCAATTCCGTCTTCCATGGTGGCACTACTCCGGACGCGTGGAGCAGAAGTGCGGTGGTCTTGTTCTTTAAGAAAGGCAACTATGCTCTCTTGAAGAACTACAGACCAATTTCCCTTCTGAGCCGCGTCAACGTGCTGTTTTCGAGAGTCAATACGAATCGTCTCGCACGCAGACTCGACGACTTCCAGCCTCCCGAACAAGCCGGTTTCCGAAAAGGCTTCAGTACCATAGACCACATACATACCCTGCGGCAGATTGTACAGAAGACCGAGGAGTACAATTTGCCACTTTACCTGGCGTATATGGACTATGAGAAAGCCTTTGATTCCGTCGAAATTTGGGCGGTGCTTCAGTCCCTTCAGCGGTGCCAAATTGACTGTCGGTATATCAAAGTGCTGAAGTGTTTGTACAGTAGGGCTACGATGGCTATCCGAGTACAGAACCCGAGTTCGAAACCTATCCAACTGCAGAGAGGTGTAAGACAGGGTGACGTTATATCCCCGAAACTCTTCATCACTGCGTTGGAAGACGTTTTCAAGCTACTGGACTGGAAATGATACGGTATTAACATCAATGGCGAGTACATCACTCACCTTCGATTTGCCGACGATACAGTCCTTATGGCAGAATCGCTGGAGGACCTTAGCACTATGCTCAATGACCTCAATGGTGTCTCCCAACGGATAGGTCCTAAGATGAACATGGACAAAACAAAGATTATGTTCAGTGTCCATGTCACACCTATGCCGGTAGTTGCAAGGAGCACTATGCTCGAAGTTGTTGACGAGTACGTTTACCTGGGACAAATAGTCCGACTAGGTAAGTCCAACTTCGACCGAGAGATCAATCGACGGATTCAACTCGGCTGGGCAGCGTTCGGGAAATTACGACACATCTTCTCGTCAGGTATACCTCAATCTCTGAAAACTAAAGTGTACGACCAGTGCGTGTTGCCAGTGATGACTTACGGATCAGAGACGTGGTCCTTCACTGCTGGCCGTATAAGGACGCTCAAGGTCGCTCAGCGAGCTATGGAGAGGGCTATGCTCGGAGTTTCTCTGAGTTATAGACTCAGAAATGAGGATATCCGCAGTAAAACCAGAGTGGCCGACATAGCCCACTGGATTAGTAAGCTGAAGTGGCAATGGGCCGGCCATACAGCTCGAAGAACCGATAACCGATGGGGAAGAAAAGTTCTCGAGTGGCAGTCTCGTACCGGTAGGCGTAGTGTAGGGCGACCCCCCACTCGATGGAGTGACGACCAGGTAAGACATGCAGGAAGTCGATGGATGCAGGAGGCTCACGACCGTGCTTTGTGGCATTACTTGGAGGAAGCCTATGTTCAGCAGTGGACTTGTGAAGGGCTGTAATGATGATGATGATGATGATAGGATCTACATATTTTAACAGAACACTTCTCAAATTGCTGCGGAAAGTCTATGTCACTCAATTTAACATTGCATATCTGCCTATACATATTCATTTGGTTATTATTTCTTTCACCTCATGTCGTCTTATTTACTTACAATTTATTATTTTTTTACGCTGGTACTTCTAATCAATCTTATGTTGCACTCTATTTGCATTTGATAGTGATCAGAGTAATATGAACTATATAATACTTTTGCGCCAACAACAAAGTTTACGCCGCTTCAGTAACAATACAATGGTCCAGCCAGCGCTGACAACCATGTGCCTGACAACATTCTTATCCACGCAAGACCACAAACATTCTGAACAAAAGTTCAATAATTCATTACCAAAAAGCGTATCTTGATGCGCATTAAAATCACCTAGTATGAAAACATTTTCAATGACCTCACTATCCACAATTGCGTTTACTTCACTCAGGCACTCAGTGAAATAAACTAAATTATTACTACATTCTGTTGGCTTAATTGTTTTGCAAAAAGTTGCAGTTAAAGTTGCAACTTAATTGCTGCAACACGCATACTATCACACTTTACTACACTCGCTATTTTAAAAGCATTCTTCCGCCGTAATAATGCAACTCCGCCGTACGGTCTGCCTCTAATAATTCCTACTGATGTGTCCATAGCTGATTTACCAGTATATATGAAATCCTGATGAATATTTCCGAGGCAATCTATGTCATGTGGAAATAACCATGTTATAGATCCGCTATCTCACAAAGTCCTCTTAAGCATTCAACTGACCGTTTGACTGATTTACAATTAAAAGTTACAAACTTGAGTGTACTACTCATCTTGAGTTAGTAATTTTTACAATATGAGGCGTCTTACTTCTTCTATACTAAAAATGTACATACTGTCTAAATGATATCGTCATGCGTCACACGTCCTCTCCCAACAGCGCTGCTGCTAGAAGTAATTGCCGCCAGATATTAATACTTAATAGCGCCAAAGTGGCATAGCGCAATAGCGTCATGGAGACTACTTGCATAGCACGCGCTATGTGTTATGAATAGATAGCGCGCTATAATATGGCGCTATGCGCTCTATTAACCACCATTAGCCTGTTTGTTGTGTGTCACTTAAGTGTTTATTTTGCAATGCGCGCACGCCCTTTTGGGGGAATGGGATGGTTGCCTCGTTTAACATATCTTTGATAAACGAAGCAGCCTTATTTTATATAATTGTTATCATATTTGTTCCCGTTCATAAATATGTGTAATTGGAAATGAAACAAAAATGATTTATTATTATATTTATTATTTATTTGACTTTTACTATAATTTAAAGATAAGATACCTACTACTATATGCAGACAGATATTTAGGCTATGTCAGAATACCATGGTCTATGGGTCTCCTACATTCACTGAGCCATAGACCATTTTGTCTCCAACTAGCATATTAAGATTTGTTTATGTTGATGAATTTGTACTTACTTTGATACAAATAAAGAGTTTTATTATTATTTTGTGGGCTATCAATATAGTTTTCTCATCTGGTTGGGTTTAATTATATATTTATAATTTATTATTATTATGTGGGCTATCAATATAGTTTTCTCATCTGGTTGGGTTCTATAAATATATAATTATAATTTATTATTATTATTATTATTATTATTATTCTACGATATCTATAGCCTTCTTTGCTGGAAGATAGTTGCAGGTGCCCATAGGCAGATGTAACCACTTACCATTAGATGGACTGCAAGTTGGTTTGCTACTTCCATAGTTTGAACTGGCAGTAGGATGCAAGGGGATGATGCACTTGTAGACAGGTGCATCCCCTTGCATTGCACTTGTTAAGGAAGAAAATACACAAGAAAAATTAATAATGTATTATAGCACTCGTACTAACGCCCCGCTCTGGTGACACCACCCAGACGAAGGGAAAATTCACATAACGCGAGCAAACCGGGTCCGATCGCTGCCCGGACCAAGGAAATTGTTAATTGCAATTTTAAGTGCTGATTCACCACATGTTCGGCGGTGAAGTAAAACATCGTGAGGAAACCTGCAAATCTGAGAAATAAGAAAAAATATTTCAAAGACATTTGAAGCCGAACAGTAGGACGATTATAGGTAGTAAATTATTTTATTTTTTTTACTTTTTTCTGATAAAATATAACCTAGATCACTATCTCTACTATGCTCTATCTGTTCGTGAAACTCAGTTACAATCAGTTCTGCTATTCCGAACATTATAGCCAAGTTGACGGACAAAACTTTCAATAATAGTAATTTATGTCCCCTGTAAATCTAATATAAATATTAAGCTCAGTTGTTAGCAGTTTTATCAATATTTCAGACTAACGCTTTAGTTTTATTTATATGCCATATGTATTTTTTTTTATATGTAAACCACTGTTTCGTATTATACCTCTGTTCTGGGAAGAATCAGCGCACATGTTTTTCCAAATTCTAAACCAAATACAATTTTTTGACAATAAAAAAATTAAAGCATATCCTACTTTATTGGCATGTAATTAATATGAGAAGAAACTTAACGAATATCATCATCATTGTTTTAGATATATTTTTGTCATTAGATGTCATTAAAATTATAAATTGTGGAAACCTCAAACATGGACAGGCTGTTGAGCTTCGCGTCGAACACCGTTGACCGATTCCATATTTTGGTATTAACGTCCAAAATAAAGCTACATTTTTTCTCTGGAAAAGTGAGACCGATATCGATTGCCTCTCATACACATACTGCTAGGTAAAACGGTTTGACTTGAGAAGTCAAATCTGCGTATTTAACAAAGGATTCGTTTAAGGTCGCATCACTCGCTTCATTTGTTCTAAGTAAAGACGGGATTTAGGGATGCACAATCAAATAATAACACGAATTGAATTTGAATTCACATTTACATGATATGCCTTATTTTCTATAGGCTCCCTACCTATTATCTACATCGTAGAGCCACGCTGCAGCTGGTCTCGACTGGGATAGGACCTTGCTCTCACAGAATACCCTAAAAATGAATGAATGAACATGAATCTTCTGTTTTGTATGGCGAGCTTAAAGAATCTTTTCATCCTAGTCTTCAGGAGTAATATAACACATTTTAATTCTGATTCTTAATCTATGATAGCTTTAGATATCTAAGAACCACAATTCTAAATACCCGGACGGTATTTCCGTTACTTACACTTATTTTTATTAAAATATACGATCGCTCGTTTAACTTTATATAATTTGTTTTTTGGTGCTTCTGTCAGTAGTCGTGTAACTCGTTAATGACTTGACCGATTTCAATCATAATATCTATCGAGATATGCATACCAGAAAAGAGTGTTGGTACGTTAGGATCAGACAGGCGGCACTGTGCTCAAGGTACTGTTACGAGCTTGAGGTTCGTGACAATAAAAATTGCCGATAGAATTACCTAAATTAACACTTTAATTTACTTTATACAAATTAAAGTTAAGAACACTAATAATTAAACACACTAATTCACTTAATTCCGCTCCGAAGCTTCGCTTGTGTCGCCGAGTTCAACTCTCCCTCGATCGCATCTTGCAGCGCCTATTTATTTAAACTAGCAAAGAAACATCCCGAATATTCAGGTAAATGCGCGCAAAGGGACGAGTGTGCGAGTATAGACTTTCCAGAAACTTAGTTCTTCGGATGGCGCTGTCGGTTGAGAGATCTGTGATGTCATTCTCTGCAAAGCTCTACTCGCTCTCGTTCCTGACACTAGATGGCGCTAGTGCGTCGATTCGAGCGCGTAACAGTACTAACGAATTCTATATTTACGGACCAAAATGATTCATAGTCACAATATACATATTATATTTTTTTGTGTCATAAACTTTTTCAAATCTTGAAATTTATGCTTTTTATACAGTAATTATTATATCTTATGGTAATCTCGTTAATTTATACCAGTTACTTCATATAATTTTATTTACAATTAATATTCATTACACGCAATGTAAAAAAAAACAGTTTAACCCTCAGAAGACACAACAAAACACAATCGCCAAAAAGAACCCCTTTGTTGTATCTCCTCAGTTTCAAAGCACTCCCCTTGTTGCCTCAGTCAGTATTGGAATCCTCAGCGTCGACATATCGAGTGACGTGCAGTTTCGTGGTCACTTGGAAGAGAAGGCCAAATTGGCCTCCAAAAACCTTGGCGTGCTCAGCAGAGCGGGACAGTATTTCATGCCGACACACCGCCTTTAACACACGGCGAGTTTTCCGGACCGATACGACCTGGGGACCTTCAATAAAAGAGCTTACTCCTTTCTAAGGAGCCGGAAACGCACCTGCAATTCCCCTGGTGTTGCGGATGTTCATGGGCGGCGGTAGTCACTTAACATCAGGTGAACTGTATGCTCATTTGCCCCTTCTATATAAAAAAACTATAATAATGAAAAACTAAATCTTAAAGTTTAAATTGTTATAAAGTCCTAGTCCTGGTACCGTGCTAAGAACGCTGGCTGCATTTCCTCGACTTATGGGTATACTTAGCCTTTGAGCGAGAACAGAACCAGCCCTCTTATCACCAGCAACGACCACCAGTCGCAGATACAGTTCTTTCAGGAACTTCTCTGCACGTGGACCCCACTCCAGCTGCCTCTGATGCCGCCTCGGCTCTAAAAGAGCTAGCCTTGAGACGAGAGGACGCCAAAGTATCAACGTAAGTAGCATCCCACACTAGGGCTTTAGCTCTCTCCCAAGGGACCAAAGTCATACCGTCGGGTCTTTTGCCATCGTCCCTAAATATCCCGCAAGGCTATGAAACCGAGGAAACATTAATGGAGATAAGAGCCCTTGGGATAACTTCGTTCAAAGAACTGTGACGGGAAAACCTACCTACACTTTTCCTACATGAAAGTCCGTGGAGCCCAAACTCATCGACGCTGCTACCACAGGGGCAAAGGTGTGGTTGACCAACTGCCGCTCCTAGACGGATTCCTACGGGGATGCGCAAGCTTTCCCCAAGCAGTGTTCTGAGATTACTTGAAGGTACAGCGCGTAACCAGTGACTAGATTTCTTAGTGAAAACAGCTAGAAGGCGAGCCTGATCTTGGTTACTGTGGAATTTGTGAAATAAATCTTTCTGGGCAATCCGTACCAACGGAATATCCCACAGTTTTTGTTGGTTAACTTCCAGTAGGACATTTTCACCGGGACAGAGCGTTAGCCATGTCTGCCTTGCCTCCGCGGCAAAGCACAGGTCTACTGTATTATTTAAAATTATGTTACGTATGTCAATTATACTACGCACAGACGCAAGGAAAGCAGGCAATGCGACGCTAAAAAGATTTCTTACACAATTACCACCAAATTTTATAGGTAAAGTAGCTTGACTCCAGGCTGTTGTATTTAAGGTCAAATTTAGAATTTTTCCTAAAGCTATTTTAAGATTATTATCAATATATTTTAAGATATCCGAATATTTCCAGACTGGACTTGAGCGTATTAAGGTTGTAAATTTAGGTACAAGAAGACAATATTTTAAAAAGTTAGGGAAATATGGGGGTTTGAGATATACTTTTTATCAAATTGATAAAATTTTGTTTTTAAACAGGTTTAATACTATCGAAAAATAAAGGAGCACCGAACAGGTATAGCGATTCCACATTGACAGTTTTTATTCCTGAAGAAATATGATTGAAATTTTTAATTAAAGTATCTCTGTTAGAATCAGATAAATTATTGTAACTAATAATTCACATTTTTCGCTACATAAAATAATACAAGACCAATATTTTTAAAATTTTGAAAAATGTGAGTTATATCACTGAGAGCGTCATCCGCTTTACCTCCCAGTGTACAGTCGTCCAGGTACCAGACATTCAGCTTGCATTTCAAATTTGAAATAATAGGTTGAACTCCCAAACTGAAAAGAGCTGGACCTAGTGGGTCACCCTGCTGAACACCGGCAGCAGAATCAATAATATGGTTTTGATAAAACAAGTTAAAATTTTGACTGTAACATTGCCAAACATAATGACAAATTTCGGGGGTATTGTTAGCTACTTCTTTCAGCAGGGTAACCCCATCAAAAGAGTGAAAAGCATATCTAAGGTCAAACTTAGACAAGAACATCTGCATTAGAATTTGTTAAAAAGGTACGCACCGAATTTACCGCCGCCTCACAGCCACCTTTAAAGCCAAAGCCTAGTTGAGTAGGCTATAAGATTAGAGATTATGTGTCTGCAAGCTAATTTTGAAGTTAAGCGTCGAAATGTGGAACCAACAGCAATAGGACGGATACCGTTATCCTTTTTTATGAATGCACATAATCTTGCCCCATATAAGTAGGAAATGAAATTGGGATTGACATTACCAGAAAGCATAAAATTACATAATTTTGTAACGTCATTAAGAAGTACACTACCGGTGTCACCGGCAGACGTGCTTACAAGATTTTTGAGATGTTGAGGCGTATTCCCGTCAATGCCGCCAGCAGAACCATTCGAAAATGACAAGATCGCGTCTAAAGTGTCTTTTTCAGAGATTTTAAAGGTTGCATAGAAGTATTGGAGGCAGCGGTAAATTCTGAGAGGGATTGACTAAAGGATGCTTCTGACGAAGGCCTTCAAGAGCTTTGACATTACGAGAAGCCAGGATGTCGTCTGAGATAGAATACGGGATGCATTTTTAAGTCGCTATCTATTACTTTCGATTCAACTACTTTTTTTAAAGCGAATTTAGGACAAGGTCGAGATAAACGAGTATTAATTGGGTAATCTAAAGTTTTAAAAGAAGTCTCATTTCGGTGAGATGTAATTGATTTATTTATTGTTTTATAAAAATGAAAATGGGAATACGCGAATGTAAATAATTTTTGCCACCTCTTTTCACAATTCGTAAAACAATTTTGAATAGTGCATGACAAGGGTATGTTACAATGAAAATTGTACAATTGTTCTGAAAAAAGTGAAAAGTTTGTGGCATTAGGGATATTACTAAAAGAGTCATGAATTTCTACGGTAGGCTGTGAAGCCGAAATACTTTTGCTATGGACATCGTTTAATGTGTATATTTAATCCCCTTTTACCTTTAAACAGCCTACCTTCGGTACAATTTTGATACCGTAGGAAATCTGGATGTGAATGTACAGGAGCGCCAGTATTCATTAAAAAAGTTAAAAGAAGTAAATCATGTAAAAATATAAAAATATACCTAAAGCACTCAAAAGTCTGCGGTCAGTGTGTGGACAGCGAGTGGACGCCCGCTCCGCCAGGCACGCACACTGTCACACTGTGCATGTATATGTCAAACTACATCCAAAGGTCGACCTCACTTATCAAACGTATGAGACAAACGTTTTCATGACAACACCCTCGCCTCCGCAAACGCGCACATAATATCAACTCTCCAATGTTTCGTCGTAATTGAATAAACTGTATGCATTTCTCATATAGAATATGATATATATAATATTTCTAGAACAGGTAAATGAAATTGTATACTTGGGGAGTGCTTTCAGCCGGGATGGAAGATGTGATTTAGATGTGGATAGGCGTGTCGCTGCCGGAAACAAAGTCAATGGTGCCCTGAATGCATTAGTCAAAAGGCGAAAAGGTCAAAAGGCGTGGTGAAGAGTGTACGCCTTGCAATACATAATGCAGTGTTGGTACCGACTTTGTTATATGGCAGCGAAACCTAGGTATGCCAGAAGAAGCATAAAAGCAAGTTGAATGCAGTGGCGATGCGATCTCTTCGTAAAATGTGTGGCGTTACCATAGCCGACCGAAAGCGAAACGAAGAGATTCGCAATATGGCAGGATTGAAAGATGACCTTATCACAAAAATTGATAGGGGCGTACTCCAATGGTTTGGGCACGTTGAGCGAATGAGTGAAGACTGAATGGCGAAGAAAATATATAGAGCGAAAGTAAATATTAAAAGGTGTCGAGGTAGACCGAGACTAACTTTCGAAGACCATGTGAGCAAATTGCTCGAAGAGGGGAGGGTCAAGAGTACTCGGATACCTAGACGTGCATGTATGAAGAAGTTAATGAACCTGAAAGAAGCGAAAGAGATATGTAAAGATCGTGACACTTGGCGATCTGTTCTCTCTGGCTACCCCATTAGGGATTGTGCGTGAAGATAAGTAAGTATTTCGCATATGGTTGTCCCATGGAACATTAATTTATGTAAGATGTTTTAATGTTGAAAATTAAATGTAGTTATAATATCTCCCTGTTATTCTCTTTCATTCTTATTAGCATCTCTAAATCACAGCTGGCGTGGAACCTTCGAAGATTCTAAAAAACGCTACGTCACAGTGTGTCACTCTAAGTAAAATTTTAACATCCTATGGATTTTATAAGATTAAGAATTAATAGTTATAAATCAATAATAAATCTTTATAACTTGATAACATAATAAACGTATCCAGTTATTCCTTCTTACAATGGTAGAGACAAATAATTAGCAACGGATCATTACGGATTTGGTTTGATACGCGATCATCGATACGAGCGTTAGTTAATCTCCAATTTCGAAAGTTATTGCCGCGATATTATTTGTTCTTACAGAGTTGTGACGGACCGTGGAGTGCTTTCCACTCAATCATTTGCTCTCCATTTAATTGAACAATTCGAAGTCATTTTAATCTCGTTCTGTTATTGAAGTTTAAAAAACAGCGTTATCTATCAATTATATTTAAACCGTGATTCTCACCACCATCCTTCACAATTAGCTACCGTGGGTATATCTTTATTTCAAACAGGATGAGGGATCTGTGACAGTAAACACCTGGCCGCCGAGTTCAAGCTCAAGCAAGTTTTACACGACAACAAGCTTCGGCGCCCGCGCCTACGTCACAATAAACGAGTGAAGCCGGCCACAGTCGAGCGTGTGTCTGCTGTACTGCCATATATTGGAGGTGTCACTGACAATATCGGCTACACCTTGAAGCGTGCTTCCGTTAAAACATACTTTAGGCCGCCGAAGAGGATAATTCGATTTTTACTATCCACCAAGTGTAATGTCCGTGTAAGTAAGTGTAGGTGTAGTGTCCCTCTGCAAGATGCAGGAGTATACCACCCTGATTGCGAATGTGGTCTCTCTTATAAAGAACAAACTAAAAGATCAATAAAAATCCTTGTTAAAGAATACAAAGCTGATGTGAAGAATCGACACTCCGGGAAGTCAGATTTGATAGATCACAAATCCTCGTTAAAGAACATTTATTCCTTTAAAAAAACAATGGCTGAATGAGGCTGTTTAAATCAAAAATCGTCCTAATTTCAATAAAGAAGATGGCAGGTTGCTACCATCTGCTTGGGATCCTAAAGTTAATAAAATTAAATCCCTACCCAAGCATACAACTGCAAGACTTCAAGATACTATAAGTTCATACTGCGTAGATCGGAATAAAAATTAATAGTTTTAATCTGAAGGTAGATGTGGTTTATTATGACATTGGGACGTCTAACACCTCAGTCCCTCTCGTGACTATGCGCGCTGTAAAGTGCTCGAAACGTCAGGAATACAAAATAAGTTATACGCGATAAAATCCGTAAAAACTAATTTTGTTTATTTATATCTATGGATTTAACTGTATTTTATGTTGGCAACATCGCGACAATAGTGTGAAGTTGCCGCGCATGTTGGCAACATCGCGACAATAGTGTGAAGTTGCCGCGTATGTTGGCAACATCGCGACAATAGTGTGAAGTTGCCGCGTAAGATTAACAACACGGTAGGCGAGTGAAGTTGCTGACTCTGGGGAAGCAAGAAATAAACCGGAGAGTAACACTTTCGTTTCGACTTCCGAACGCGTTGGTGGTCTCAAGACTCGTAAAGCCATAATTATTGTACAGTGATTATAATACTTACCTTGTTCTATTAAATACTTATACGTAGAGTCAGTGTCTAATTACTACCTGTTACCTAAGTAAAATTAAAAGTCTACATTTATTATATTATATATTTTGAGTACATAACTTATTTAACATATTATTTATGCTTATCATGTTATATCACACAGATAGTAGGTAAGAACATAGTAAGAAGAAGGATAGTAGGTAGCTAAAACTTAATAATTAATTTTTGTAATAATTAAACTTAATAATTCAGTGTCTAATTACTACCTGTTACCTAAGTAAAATTAAAAGTCTACATCAGAAGTGGGATCGAAAACAACCAAAAAAAAATGGGTAGGAAAAGAAAATATAGCAGCAAGTGCAAGCACAGGAAAACACGTGTTAGATCATCATCCAGTAGCAGCAGTAGCAGTGGCTCAAAAACACCGCCGCTATCTCCCCGGAACAGAAGGAGAATGAAGGTATCGAACGAAAACTCCACCGAAACTGTAAGTACAAGCAACACAGTGCTTCATAGTATGATACCTGAATTTGATCCGCTAAATGATAATATTGTGACATGGCTTAATGTTATAGAATCTTTTGCGTCAACTTTCTCTTGGTCCGATAGTACAATCCGTTATCAAGCATTGAATAAGCTCAAAGGCTCGGCTAAGGTTTGGTACGAATCGCTGTTGCGTAGTGATAATTCCTGGACAACTTGGGCGTGGATAGATTGGAAAGAAAAAATTTTAACAACGTTTAGGGTATAAAGGAATATGTTCGGGCTATTAAAAGAGATTATTGAGCGACGACCTTTCGAAAATCAGTCTCTGTACAATTTCTTTTTTGAACAAAAGGCGAAAATTGATAATTTGTGCTTAAACTTTACGGACTACGACATTATATCGATTATCTTAGGAAATATCGGCGACAATAATATCACAGCATCAGTGGAAGCAAGTAATTTTAAAACATGCGAAACCCTAGGAGCATTCTTACACGGAAGAATTTTCAAATCGAAATTAGTAAAACAACCCTCTAGCCTAAATAACATTCGCGATTATAGTACTAAAACAACAACCAATACACATAGCTCAATATCGAATTCACCTTTGTTAACTAATCTACCCGCACGATCTACAAATAAAAGTAATACTGACCCTCCACAAAGTCGCAAGAAATTAGAATGTTTTAATTGTGGCGGTAATCATAGAAGGGTTCAATGTTCGATTAAATGTGAATTTTGCGGAAAAAGGGGCCACACAGAAGATATACGTTTCCATAAAAAAAATACGAAAAATATTAATACCGACAAATTCGACCAACAAGAAGCGAAGTGTATTAAATTCTTTAATTCAAAACAAAGATTTTTTAAGATGATATATATAAATGAATTTGTTAGCGATGCGTTTATAGATACGGGTAGCAGCTGTTCTTTGATATCATCTCGTTTGGTAAAAGAATTTAACCTCCAAAGGTTCCCTTTAAAACCGCATGTGATATTGCAAGGATTTTCCAAAGATAGTATAAAAGCTGTAATGGAAATGGTTCGTGTAAATATTAAATTAGATTCAGTTAAAATTAATAATGTGGAAATGTATATTCTCAGCGAACTCTCTGGATGTGATATATTAATAGGACGCAATGTGACTGAGGGGCCCGACCTGATGTATTCAAGAATAGGTGAAAACCTTACATTCGAATATGCGAAGAACATGGGTGAGTTAGGGCTTGATTTTGACACAGACTCTCATTACAATGAAATATTAAGGTTATTTTTAAAGTACCGTCAATGCATAGCCTCAAATATAAATCAATTAGGAATGGTTCAGGGGCACGAAATGGAGATAAATTTGCTCCATAGTAAGCCTGTACAATTTAGGCCGTATAGGGCATCGTTTTCGGACAGAAAAATTATGAGATCTTTAGTTAGCGAACTTTTAGAAAACGGCATAATTCGCGAAAGTAATTCTGCATATGCAAGTCCAGCCCTGCTAGTAAATAAAAAGAACGGTGAGAAAAGATTATGCATCGACTACCGCGCGCTGAATAAAATAACGATCAAAAATAAATATCCGATGCCCCGCATAGAAGATTTAATCGATCGACTTCAGGGATGTAGTTTTTTTACCAGTTTGGACTTGAAAAGTGGGTACTATCAAATAAAAATGAAAGAAGATTCTGTTCATAAGACTGCTTTCATTACTGAAGATGGACACTACGAATTTCTGAGGCTCCCCTTTGGATTAGCCGGTGCTCCATCATGTTTTCAGCAGATGATGAACCGAGTCATGGGAAATCTTAGATTTGGAAAAATCATTTTATACCTGGACGACATTTTAATCATAAGTCAAACAGAGGTAGAGAACTTGTAACTTCTGGAAAAGGTGTTGAAAATTTTCAAAGAGAACGGTCTAACGATTAACTTAAAAAAATGTCATTTCTTAAAGACGGATATAGAGTTTTAATAGGTTTTAATAGGTTTGCTGGAAGAGAACTCTTATTAGGGTTAAGCTCGCCTTTGTACATTTATTTAAATATTTAATAATTGTTACCAACTTATTGTGTGTACAATAAAGAATAAAGAATAAAGAGTTTTTGGGTTACAGAATAAACTCGGAAGGCATAAAACCTAGTGAGGGTAAGGTAAATGCAGTGAAAGACTTTCCCACTCCAAAATCGGTTCATCAGGTGCGACAATTTTTAGGCCTCATTAGCTATTTTCGGAAGTTCATAAAAAATTGTGCAACCTTATCCAGTCCTCTGACCAAACTGTTAAAGAAAAATGTTCCCTGGGTCTGGAAAACTGAACGTGATCGTGCTTTTATGACTCTAAAGGATGCACTAATTTCGGACAATATACTTATGTTATTCGATCCTACCAAAGAGTGCGTTTTATATACTGACGCAAGCAGGGACGGAATTGCTGGTATATTAATGCAGGTTTCGGACTTGGTAGAGAAGCCAATTCATTACTACAGTCGTCAAACTACAGACGATGAAAAAAGGTATCATTCTTTCGAACTCGAATTATTAGCGATTATTCAATCACTAAATAAATTTAGGCATTACCTATTAGGAAGTCATTTTCGTATTGTTACGGATTGCAGTGCAGTTCGTTTTGCTTTAAATAAAAAGGAAATAATACCACGAATTGCTAGATGGGTCTTGGCGACTCAAGAATTTTCTTACGATATTATCCATAGGGAGGGTGCTCGCATGCAACACGTAGATGCATTAAGTAGGAACCCTTTAGAATCGGGAAGAAAATCTGAAGCCGAGATAATTATGTCTATCACGGAAGCAGATTGGCTACTCTCTGTTCAGCTTCAGGATTCTCGGATAGCTGAGATCAAAAGGTCTTTAGAGTCTGGTGACGCGGATAAATATAAAGATATATTTAATAAATACGAACTATTAGGTAACAAGGTATATCGTCGTACAAACCAAGGCCGACGTTGGGTAGTGTCAAAAGCATGCATATGGCAGGTATTAAAATACAATCACGATGACCTCGGTCATTTTTCTGTAGACAAAACGGTCGAGAGAATTTCTCTTCGATACTGGTTCTCACGAATGAGACACGTAACAAAGAAATACATAAATAATTGTATAAAGTGCATTTATTATAAAAACAAAGGCGGGCCAAAAGAAGGAGAACTATATCCATTACCAAAATATGCCCAACCATTCCATACGTTACATTTAGATTACTTAGGTCCTTTTGTAGAAACTCAGGACAATAATAAATACTTATTAGTTACAGTAGACGCATTCACTAAATTTGTCTTCATATCAGCTGTGACTAATACTGGCAGTAGCAATGTGATCCAAGAACTCGAAGGCATATCGAAAATATTCGGTAACCCGCGAAGATTGATTACGGATGCCGGTTCAGCGTTTACCTCAAAAATATTTAAAAATTATTGTTTTAGTAAAAATATTAGGTTGCACACTGTAGCTACGGGTATGCCTAGGTCTAATGGACAAGTCGAGAGGTTTAACAGGACAATTCTAGAAGCCATGAAAACAATGGGAGCAGATTTAAATGAAGATTGTTGGGACAAATGTATCATACCTTTACAACAAGCGATTAATAGCACGTTTCATAAAACTACAAAAGCTGTCCCTAGCGAAGTATTTTTTGGTTATAGGTTGCGAACTGATAGCGATAACTTAATGCCTGAGCTTGAAGACGTTGACGGTGGTACTACGGATGTAACTAAGTTACGTAAATATGTAGATAAAAACATACGGACAAATGCTAACTACCAAAAGAAAAACTTTGATAGCAAACGTACAAAGGCTAAGCAGTACAACGAAGGAGACCTAGTACTGCTAAAAATCCAAAGTCAGACAAATGATGGATGCAGCAAAAAGCTATTACCTACTTTTAAGGGCCCTTTTCAAATAAAAAAATGCCTTGGTCAAGACAGATACGAAGTCCAAGACTTGAGAGGTAGCGAAAGATCTAACAGAACCTATAAAGGAGTGGCCGCTGCAGAAAATTTAAAACCATGGATTAAAATTCATGATTGGCACGCTGAATAAATAGTAAAAACGAGGGGCGTGTTGGCAAGGTAAAGGTACCAATTTATATTTTATATATTGAAACATTGCCCAAAATAATTATAAAGATTATTTATTATTTAAAATAATTATGAAATGTTCTTTTATATATCTTTTATACACGTGTAGTAAATCGCAATTATCTAAAAAGCTAACCCAGTCACCCTAGTACGACAGAAGTGAACTGGCAGTCGTTTTCCTAGGACCAAAGGAACGAACTGAAAACAGTCACATGAATTAAAGGGCGTGAACTGATAAAGTTAGTCATGGAGGTAGTCTTAAACGAAAAGTGGTTTGAATTAAGCCACCAAAGCTCTGGTTTTCTTAAGAGTAAAAAGTAATTTGGGTAATTTAACAATGGGTCACATTTTAATGCTTAAATATGTGTGTTTCAGCTGTTCGAGGTGTGTGTGTATGTGTGCCTGAGGGCAGGCACAATGCAGGAGGGCCGTGTTGGCAACATCGCGACAATAGTGTGAAGTTGCCGCGTATGTTGGCAACATCGCGACAATAGTGTGAAGTTGCCGCGTAAGATTAACAACACGGTAGGCGAGTGAAGTTGCTGACTCTGGGGAAGCAAGAAATAAACCGGAGAGTAACACTTTCGTTTCGACTGCCGAACGCGTTGGTGGTCTCAAGACTCGTAAAGCCATAATTATTGTACAGTGATTATAATACTTACCTTGTTCTATTAAATACTTATACGTAGAGTCAGTGTCTAATTACTACCTGTTACCTAAGTAAAATTAAAAGTCTACATTTATTATATTATATATTTTGAGTACATAACTTATTTAACATATTATTTATGCTTATCATGTTATATCACACAGATAGTAGGTAAGAACATAGTAAGAAGAAGGATAGTAGGTAGCTAAAACTTAATAATTAATTTTTTGGCGAGTCGGGTTAATTAATTAATTATTGAGTTATTCAATCATGAAATTCTCAGTAGTTACCCGGAGTCAGGAAGTTGGTGGTGTCTCACGGGGTGAGGCCTCGGAAAGCATGGGGGTGAGACACCGCCGTGTCGGTTTACCGTCCCATCGGATTATGATAGTGAGAGAATAGAGTGCACCTGTGCTTGCGCATACACTTGGGCAATGTAGTCCTGTCCTGCGCCGTTGGCAAGCCTCCGTTGAGGTAGGCCGCCGTGGTCGAAATTCGGTCTGGAGGACATTATTATTATTATTATTATTATTATTAGATAGTAGGTCTTTATCTATGAAATTGGCGTTCTGCAGTACTGACCAATTTAAATAAATTTATATTATATACTATACTTATACGTGGTAGAGCCAAGCTGCAGCTATATAATGGTTGTAGCACGAATGGGTCAGCTCGACCGCTCTCACAAAATACCAGCGTAAAATAGCAGCTTAATACTGCTGTGTTTCGTATGGTGAGTTTAGAGATCCGGAGACCCTTTTATATTGAAAACGAGGCATTCCATCTAAGTCCTCGGTGGTGACAACGCATCTGCGTTTTGATTCTTAATCGAGGATAAATGTAAATATCTGTGGGCCACAGCATCCACTTATCATCAGGTGGAGTGTGTGCTCGTTTGTCACCCCTATTTATATAAAAAACTGTTTTGTTTGACTAAGAATTCTAATTTCAAATTAATTTTATTTAAAAATAAATAGATTACTTTTTCAAAATTAGTCATTTGTTTATTGATTGGCGTTTTGTTTTCTTTTATTACAGCCCTAGACAAGTCCACTGCTGAACATAAGCCTCCTTCAAGTAATGCTACAAAGCACGGTTCTGAGCCACCTGCGTCTATCGATTTCCTGCATGTCTTACTAGGTCGTCTCTCCATCTAGGTATTCAATGCTCTACACTTCACTTACCGGTAAGAGGCTGCCACTTGAGAACGCCCTCACGTACTTAAACATTACGCCAGATATTATTACAATAAATTGAAAAGAGTGTGCTCCACAGCTAATCTTAGTGAAAAAATTGAGACGCTTAATAATAAAAATAAAATGGAGTTTAATTAACAGCGAAACTGGTAAATAATAACCCTCTTAACCCACCCTTTTTTTTTTGCGGATGGAAAATCATCTAATGACGCCTTTCGCTCTGGGTGGAGCGTAAGGGAGTGTAAGACTTTTACTGACTAAAAACCATCCGTGTTCCTTCAGTGCCCTTACGTTCCGGAGCTGCGGTATCTCTTTCGAACAGCCCGCAGCCCCGGCAGGCGTCGGCCCTTGCGGTCCCCTTCACGCTGCTGACAGCTCTTTGAGGCGCGCGTGGAACAAAACGCGCCGTCGACACGGCCTGTCGTCGCTAGAACAATGGGTAGCTCGCCGTCCACAGGCCCGCGCCTACGGTGGCCGGGGGCCACGACGTAGCCCCCGACGTCCGGGGCGTCTCCCGCGACGGCCGGGGAGGAAAGCTGCTGCTCTCTCCTTCTCCCGCTCCGCCACCTCCTTCGCTAGCATCACTGCTTCGCAGAAGGTGGTGACGGCATCCCATTCCGTCTCGCTCCGGACCATGGCTTCGACCAGGGCCGGACGCGAGAGGTCGCCGCCGCCTATCGCCGCTACGAGGACACGTCGGTGCTCTGCCCAAGCAGGGTACACCTCCACGGTATGTTCCACCGTGTCCTCCGGTCCATCCTCGCAGTGGGAGCACCCGGGCGTTTCCTCCCGCCCGATTCGGTGCAGGAACCTCCCGAACACACCGTGTCCGGTGAGGACCTGCGTCAGGCGGAAGGTGAGGATGCCGTGGCGTCTCTCAAGCCACTCCTCAAAAAGGGGTCTTATCGCCGCTATAGTGGCGTGCCCAGCACGGGGTTGTGACAGTCGCTCTCTCCATGTCGCCATGAGATCGTGCCGGAAGTCTGTCCGCTGCGCGACAACTTGCCGCGGCAGCGGGGTTTCCCCCCGGCATAGTGCCTCCGCGCGCCATTCGTGCAGGCGCGCGAGGACTATCGCCTCCAGACCCCATGGCGGCAATCCGGCAAGGAGGCTCGTCGCCTCGCGGGAGATCGTGCGGTAGCCGCGAACCATTTTCACGGCAACCACCCTTTGGGGCACGTTCAGGTGGTGGACGGCAAGCCGCGCCAAACCACGCGCCCACACCGGGGCCCCGTAAAGGGCCGTGGACCGCACGATCCCCGCGTAGAGCCTCCGGCAGGAGGCGTTTGGCCCCTTCAAGTTCGACAGGAGCCGCCTGAAAGCAGCCCCGGTCCATTCCAGTTTGGGAGCCAAACGTCGGAAGTGCTCAACGAAGTTCCATCGGCCGTCGAGGACGAGTCCTAGGTACTTCAACGTCGACTCGATGCCGATGGATACCCCTCCTACCATCACTGAGGATCCCGGTGGTGGCCTGTTCCGAGGACCATGGAAGTGCATGGCCTCGGACTTGTGCAGAGCCACCTCGAGACCCAGTTGCCGAATCCTCTCAACGACTATCGCAACCCCGCGTGTCATAGTTTCCGCCGCCGCCTCGTACGACCCCCCTTGTGCTAGTACCAGCGTGTGTCGTCAGCGTAGCAAACTACGCTGACGCCGGTAGGGAGGTCGGCGCGCAGCACCCAGTCGTAACCAATGTTCCACAGAGGTGGCCCCAGAACCGAACCCTATGGGACACCGCACGACATCTCTCGCCGGTTCCATTTACCGTTGCGAATGGGGTAGATGACGGCCCTGTCCATCAGATAGGCCCCGACTATACGACGGACATAGGTCGACACCCGGTGATACCGGAGTGCCTCCCTAATGCAGCTCCAGGGCATGGAGTTGAAGGCGTTGGTGATGTCGAGAGATACCGCCAAGACAACCCCCCCTCTGGCCGGTGCATCCCCCGTCGTGAGGGCTCTCACGCGCATGATGGCGTCCACCGTAGAGCGCCTCTTGCGGAAACCAAACTGGTGTTCCGCAAGATCCGGCCCTGTCCCCGTAAGGTGCTCGGCGAGGCGGTTTGCAATGACTCTTTCAAAGAGCTTGCCTACCTCGTCGAACAGCACCACGGGCCGGTATGCAGACGGAGAGTCCGCAGGGCGCCCCGGCTTCCGAATGAGGACCAGCTTCCCCGTCTTCCAACGAAGCGGGAATTGGCCTCTCTCCAGGCATGCGCCTGGCATGCGGCTCCTAAGAGCCTCTCCAGTCGGGGCCCGAGAGCCTCCGAGGCCAGGACCCAGGCTTTGCCAGGCAAGCCATCGGGTCCTGGGGCGGTATTCCTGGCCTTGAGCCTACGTACCGCCACTCTCAGGTCTACCCCGATCCCTTCCGGGATGTCGTCGTCGTCGTCCTGGTGGTCCGCTTCCGGCACCGCAGGTGGCGGAGCCATAGGCGGGGGCGGATGTTCCCCTCGCGCAGGGAACAGAGCGCTCACCACGTCCTCCACGAGCTGGGGCCGGAGACTCTGCGTCAGCGGAGGGGCCCAGGTGCGGAGTTTATCCCGCACCATCTTGTAAGGGCGCCCCCACGGATCTCTGTCGAGAGTCTCCAGTATCTCCTCACGGGCCCGATCCCGGGCCCGCAGGACAGCCGCCCGGAGGGCGGTCTTTGCCGCTCTGTATCCCTCGTACAGCTCCGCCTCAATGGCTGCCGCATTCGGTGGACGAATGCGGAGCCTGCGGTACCTGGCGTACAGGTGCCGCGTGGCGACAAACGCCTCGCGCAGAGACGTCAGCTCACGCGACCACCAATACACCTGACGCCGGGCGCTTCCTGGCCGGACGCGGGGCATTGCCACGTCACATATCTCGGACATGGCCTCCTGGAACCACCCTGCCTCATTATTGACGTCAGCAGGCCTGTCCGGTGATGACACCCAGGCCTGCACGATCGAGGCTTCCAGGAGGAGCTCCCGATCCAGCTGCTTCAGCGCCCAACGCGGACCACTCGGGGCCTGTTGGACTGGCGCGCTCGAGGGCTGGATGGAGAAGTCAAACCGGATGTACCGGTGGTCGGAGTAGGTCTCCACCCCCTCCATGACACGCCAGTCAATGGCACGCGGCGACAGAGCGGGGCTAGCGAACGAGATGTCCACCACCGACTCGCCCCGCATCCGCACACACGTGGGGACAGAACCCCGAATTAGGACGACCAGGCCTGTCTCCAGAGCCCAGTCTTCCACCATCCTACCCCGCACATCTGTACAACGAGAACCCCAAGCCAAGTTCTTGGCATTGAAGTCCCCGAGGACAAGTACGGGGAGGGGATAACTTCCGACGACAACTGCTCTCAGCTCTGCAAGAGAGTTGTGGAGCTCGGCGAGAGATCGGTTCGGGGAGAAGTACACCCCCACAACGACGAACTCCCCGAACTGTGCTGCTACGCACCCCTGACCCCTCCTGACACCTTCAAGGGTCGGGGTACCGGCCGAAGAGATGATGGCAACTGAGCCGTTAAGGTCCGCCACACAGTCCTCCCTAGGCCAGACAAAATACGGCTCAGCGACCACAGCGATGTTAATCGACTACTGCGCCATGCTCTGGAGCAACAGATCCTGAGCGCAGGCGCAGTGGTTGATATTCGCCTAGAGGAAGCTTAATGGGGCCGTTATAGGCATTCCATTTCAGCTTCCTCCACGGGGGGCCCCTCTGCGGGCGTCGGTGTCGCGGCGGCGGCGGCGGCGACAGTGACAGCGGAGGCAGCGGCAGTTGCGGCTGCGGCGGAGTCTACAGAGGCGGTGGCGGCGGAGGGCCCCCCCCCCTTACCCACGGCCTTGGCCTTGGCGGGTGGCACGCAGGCCTTGCTTCCGGCCCGGTGATCGGCTGGCTTGCCGGTCGCCGCACATGCATCACAGTGCGGCGTGGCGGATATGTGGTCGCCGATATGTGTCCGGGCTGACAGCAGCGGAAGCAAAGGCCACTGCGGTCAACCTCCGTGGCGCATCTCACTGATACGTGGTGCCCCACGAGACAGCGATAGCACCTCAGAGGTCTGGGCTTCAGCAGCTTAACCTGCGCTGAGACCCAGCGCACCAGAAACCTTCGGCCCTCCACTATGGTTTTGGCCGCCGTAACAGGGCAGCACACCGTGGCGGCATGCATACCCTGTTGGTCCGGGCGTATGGCGCCTGACCTGACCTGGTCCGTAGTGCACCCCCCGGACCTGGCGACGGCGGCCACCAACTCCTCCTCCGATACCGAGTCGTCCAGACCCATGATGCGCAGGTCTGCGCATCTGACGGGCCTGGACACTTGGGCATCGTCCGCGTCCAGAGACGCTCTGAGCTTCGCAGCCAGAGCGTCCGCGGTCGCGCCACTGGATTCCCCGGGGACCACCAGCATACGGGCCCCCGTCTGGGTGACTTTGAGCCGGAGGCCCCCGGTGATCCCGAGCTCCCCGAGATCCACCGCCTCCTTCGCCTTCGCGAGCAGGTCGCGGTAGGTAACGCCCTTCTTTTCCGCGTCCGGCTGTAGTGTAATCACTACAGCTGCGGTCTTCGGGGTGCGGAGCCCAGCCGCGATCTTGCGCGCCCTGAACTGGCGCTGCCGCTCCTGCTCTTTGGCCTTTTTGGCTGCCTTCTTCCCCTTCTTTTTGTCCCCGACCACCTGCCAACCGGCTTCAGCCACGGGAGGTGTAGGGAGCTGGGGGGGCGGTGACGGCGGCGGCAGCTGGCTTGCCGCTGGCGCTGGCACATTCGCCGCAGGCACTGGGGCTGGTGCAGCCACCATCTGTGCTGCCGCCTTGTCCTTTTTTGCCTTCATCTTGCCTCTCTTTCCCGTCGCCGGCTTAGCCGGAGCCGGCCTTTCAGGGGGGGAGGGGAAACTGCAGCCCCGCCCGAGGGCTGGCTGGACGGCCCCGGCCTAGATGCGGCAGCCGTGGCCGCCGCGTACGAGACCGTTGCCGGCCTCGCCACCGTCTTGTTTGCCCCTAGGGGGGGGGGGGCGCAGGACGATGCCCTCCAGCACGGAGAACCGGTGTTGGAAGGCAGCCAGCTCCTGCCGGACCAGGTTCAGAACCTGGTTCTCCACCGGCACGGGCTGGCTTGGGCGCTGCGTCTGGGGTGCCGCGCGAGAGGCAGGCTCACGTAGACTGGCCAGGTCTGCGCGGAGCTTCTCGTTCTCCTTCTGGAGAGTCTCCATGGCAGACGTCAGGCGGGCCGCGTCCGCCCGCAGCTTCGCAACCTCGTCCGCATTAGGCCCGGCCCCAACAAAGTTGGCCTCCGCAGCCGCCATGATGGAGGCGGAGGCTCCGGGAATGGCCTTAAACTTCGAGGAGGGCTTTTGCTTGTAGGCCACGACCTTGATCGCGGCCTCCACCTCCTTTACGAATCTGGCCTTACGCTCCACCTCGGAGCCGCCAGTCGCACTCGTCTCTTCGCCTGATACCCGAGCCGTATCGCCCGGGTGGCGCCCCTCCTCGGCAAGCTTTGCTGCTCGTTCGGCCCTCTGATTGGCACAGAGCCCCCTCCCATTGCCTTTCAGCCCGCCCCGACTGTTGGTGGGGATTTTCCGGGCCGAAACCTCCTCTTCACCGGATGACGGCCCCTGGTCGCCATCCCGCCTGGACCGCTTGCGGAAGAACTTACTGGTCTCCGCGGTCCCAGGCCCCACGCGTCGGGAGCTCTCTGAGCCTCCCACGCTGCTCGATGCGGCGTCGGACTCTGTCCCCGCATCGTTCCTCCTCTCCTCTACGTTGCCGTTGTCGGCGATTTTGGTTTTTTGTTTTTCCATTTTTTGTACCCACGAGTATGGGGGAATTAAAGGTCCACCTTGGCAGAGACCCCTGTACCAAGGTAAGCAGATTTAGAGGATTTATTACTCGCCAGGGGGTCTGCAGGTACCCTGGCGAGGAGCGCACTAGCGACTGATTTGTTCATAGAACCCCGTCAGCCATCCATCCCCTCGCGGTGTGTCGCTACTTGGGATTCGGAGTAACTTTTTATAGAGGTTTTCTCCCTCGCGGTCCGGGTGATTAAGCCAAGACCCTCGGTCCCCATCAAAGCCGCGAGACATGATCCACGACACTTCGATACTGGGATTACGAGACCGGCGGTGACAGCAAAGGATGAATCCTTCACTGTCTGCCCGAAGGCAGCGTAAGTGCACACCGAGCCCGCCCTCACTCCTCTGCTGTGCCCTCTGCTGATCAGAGGGTCACGCAGAGGAACGCACTGTTGGTCCGGGACGAACCCACCCATGTCAGAATAATTAGCCGCGGCAGCAACATTCCCCAAGGAATAAGAATTTCTTCTCATTTCTCGAGGAAGATTACCGCCGCGCCCAGGGTGCACCGGCCCAATTGTTGCTCTTCCCTCCAGACGTATCGAGAGGGACCCACAACTACCAGGCACACGTGGAGGACTTCTGACTTCGCACCCCCTCTTAACCCACCCTACCAATTAAATTTAACAATAAACTGACAAAATAGAATCAGGAAGTCGTGGTATTTAAGAAATATTTCAGTGAATTATAGAATCGAATGATTGTTGAATGCTTCACCACCTGTCGTCGAGTCATTACTAAAACAATGTGTTTATATATGTATAAAAATTTTAGATTTGGTAAAGTCACCACAAGAAACCTTGTGTAAACGAAACCACAGATTCATGGGAGAGTTTCGTTACAGTTAATGCGTCTATATAATATTTAATCACACCTCAAATTGCGAATAATTGTAATACATTGGGACCGCTTATTTGAGACTTGTTATTTCTGTACTATCAACACAAAGTTTTGAAACAAACATTTTCAAATATTATGTTGTTGTTATACAGATTTAATTCTCTAAAAAAATCAACTTGCGTTTATAAGGGGTCGCTCAATGACTGACGCGTTGGTGTTAAATTAATTAAAGTTTAACAAATTTACAAGAAGCTTAGGCATTTTTTCATCTTTCTAAGGCTTTTGACTGTGTTCACCATGAGACGTCAATTAAGAAACTAAGAAACTACATCATTGTCGTATACATATATTGCGCTAAGACTTAGTCTTACTTTACAGTCTAGCAAAAGTTCACGTCTTTGTTCAGTAGTGGATTATCATAGACTATAATGGATAGATGTATGGTGTTTGAATATATTTACTTGCTTCTTACGAGGATGTGGACCTGAGTGCTATACGGACGTTCAAAGAGATATTGGAGTCCAAAGGTCGTCAGCACGACATCGGCATAACTATATGTGAATATCCTACCGGTAGCACCATTAAAATTGCGATGGACCCCAACAGTCTTTTAAAACACCGAATTAAAGTATAAAACCATTTAATTTTCTCTCAAAGATGGTTAGTTATAGAATAAATAAGATCTGTATTAGTTAATTAAGTCGCTTGGATAATAATATCGCCTCCGGTTAAACGTGGGAATTGTTTATGTCTTATGTTACTTAGAAATCTGACTTGACTACTTATGAAAATAATTATAAAAAGGCTGTTTGTAATATCCATACAGAAATGGGTAGATGCGATACAACTCATTTGTTAATATTTTCGTTTATATTTTGTCCCTATTTTAGGAGTGACCTTTTTCTCTCTCTTACGCTTTTCATTCAGAGGAGAAGGCAGAGATTATGGACTTCCTTTTGGTATGATCTTGTCACACCTCTCACTCTCCTTTCACGTCCATACATCTACACATACATACCCGTTGTTTAAGCCAATTTAATCAATAAATATGTCTGTGGGCGTCTCTTGTCGAGTTTGTGTCAACCATTCTTTCTACGTAACCAAGACAACAAAGCATTCCACTCTTAATCCGGGTCACAACATCGTCTTATTAACCGTATTTTTCTCTTAATACACAATTTCTAATCCTATTATATCCTTTTTTATTTAAATTATTTATTATTTTAAAATGCAGTCCATTACTTGTACACTGAAATACACAACAGGTACATATTTTCCGCATTTATAATATTAAAATCGAGGAAATCATGTCCCTACTCTCGTGACGCACAGTGCGTACCTACAATATGTATATAACTTATTCTTGCCCAACCTTTTGTTGACTAATGCTACTTGTGATTCTCTTCAAACAATATAATAATTATAAAGTTAATAAAAATATCTTGACGTGGTTCAGGAGTTTTCTGCCTAACCCTAGGCCGTTCGGTCTCCGCTGCCAGGGACTTCCATCTTATTGGGTTTTATGCAACCCAACCCGACGAGAAAAAAATAGAAATTTCGAAAATTGATATAAACACTATATGAACAAAATATCTAAGATCTAATAAAGGGCTAGCCAAGTTGACAATACACATTTGTTAACGCTAATACGAAACTGTAAAAGCGAATGAAATAAACGATAAGTCACACGAGTATCACGTGACTTCACAATGACATGTGTCATTTCCAATCTATTCATCGTCATCAAATGTAGAAGGCAACTTGGATAATCCTGTAGTTTTTGTGTTATAAGCACAGTTAAACAGTTTTATTTGCGTTATTTGTTTATTAAAAAATTGTCTTTCGCTATGAACTGCTTTAAAGGGGTCTTAGGCTTGAGTAATAAAATACCTTTCAAATTTTATTTGAAGTATTTCTTGAGAAAACAAATGTTTTCGGTTGCCCGTTAAGTAACATTACTTTTTGTTTGTTATGATTACTTCAAAAACCAAGTAAACTGGTTTAAAGAAAAGTTAACGAATACAGTTGCGTAGTTTAAAAGATCTATGCCTACAGACGGCAGGAAGCAACTATGTTTTATTATATATATATATATATATATATATATATATATATATATATATATATATATATATATATAGTTTCGCCTCTACACGAGGCTTCTTCAGGTCTCTACGGCGGCTGACCGCTAAGTCAAGTACTTATGGTGTGTCTTTCCTAGAATAGTGGTGTCGGGAGTAGTGGTACTGGGATTAGTGGTGACGGGATTAGTGCACGCAATTGAAGGAGGGTAGGAGGTGCCCTTCAAACTAGGTAAGACACATCATTTAATCGAGCGGATGGTTGCAAAGTAACTATTAATATCTTTATTATTATAAACCTGTTACCTTAGATTTCAGAGAATATTGTAGTTGTATCCAGACTTTTAGTGAATAGTTTGATTAAATCTGTTGGAAGAAAATGCTGGTGTAATTTACGCAGAATCGCTGGAGGACCTAAAAACTACGCTCAATGACCTCAATAGTGTCTTCCAACGGATAGATCTTAAGATGAACATGAACAAAACAAAGATCATGTTTAATGTACATTGTTGAGAGTACTAAGCTCGAAGTTGTTGAAGAGTACGTTTACCTAGGACAAGTATTCCGACTAGGTAAGTCCAACTTCGACCGAGAGATCAATCGACGGATTCAACTCGGTTGGGCAGCGTTCGGGAAATAACGACACATCTTCTCGTCAGGTATACCTCAAAACCTGATAACTAGATTGTACATTCAGTGCGTGTAGCCATTGATGGATTATGGATCTGCGACGTGGTCCTTCACTGCTGACCGTATGTGGACGCTCAACGAGCTATGGAAAGGACTATGCTCGGGGTTTCTCTGCGTGATATCCGCAGTAGAACCAGGGTGACCGACATAGCCCAACGAATTAGTAAGCTGAAGTGGCAATGGGCCGGCTAGTAGCTTGAAGAACCGACAACCGATAGGGAGAAAAGGTTTTCAAATGGCAGCCTCGTACCGGTAGCCGTAGTGAAGGGCGACAACCGACTAGATGGAGTGAAGACCTAGTAAGACATACAGGAAGTCGATGGATGCAGGTGACTCAGGACCGTGCCTTATGGCATACCTTGGGGGAGGCCTATGTTCAGCAGTGGACTTGTGAAGGGCTGTAATGATGATGATGATGAAGTGATATGGGGCAGTGGATTTTCTTATGGCACCACTACACAAAAAACAACATACACTAAGTTAAACACCTCAAAATAAGTAAAAATACTGCGGTTGCCATTCGCCTGCCAAGCGACGAAACTATGGCAAATATCCCACCGATGGGGCAATCAATTGGAGACCTATGTTAATCTGTCGACTAGTTACGGGCTGGCTGTAATGATAATGATTATATGTTGAAAACAAACTAATGATATAATTGTCGGACTGGTTTCATTCAAAGCACACTATAGTAAACTGCTGAATATTTATTCAAATTCAAATTCAAATTCAAATTCAAATTCAAATTCATTTATTTGCCAGAATGTATGTGTACAATAAAGTATGATCTTAAATTATGAATAATGGCCCATTTACATTCTACCATTTTATATGGTGTGCAAATATTTAATTAGTATACATGCAAAAAAAAAAATTACAAATGGGAATTCAATTAAAATGCCACTTTGTTTAATGGTAGTTCTTAAGTGTTAATGTCCATACTTTCATTTTGTTTGTAATTAATTAATTATTAGATATATATCAATATTACTGCCTTCGGATTTATTTTCCACTAAAAGACATAAATTCGTTTAGATCGTAAAAACATTTTTCTTTTAACCATTGTATTAACTTTTTTTTAAACGTGGTTAAAGGTAACTCTTTAAAGTCGTTGGGTATTTTGTTATACACCTTTATAGCATTTACGTAAGTATTATGAAAGAAGAGGCAATTCGTCTCATCCGATGGTAAGTGATCACTGTCGCCTATGATCATCCGCAACACCAAGGTACTCGCAGATACATTACCTGCCCAAAACTCCGAAAATGTGTCAAAATTTAGAATTTAGAATATCGGACCACTTCTATCCCTACTTGGAAATTAATATAAATATTTATTAACTTCTAACTCTCCAGCTCTATAAAAAAAGTTATAATTACGGTGCAGAAACGAATTTTATGGAATAATAAGTAATTCTTAGGTTGAAACAACGTCAAACGTAACTGATACATTTTGCTCGTATTTACAATAGGCAAACCTCTATTGTACTTAATGGTACCTTTTCAGTTCAACGTTTGGCAACAGACAATTTCATTTCAATTAATTTAATTACCCATTCACTTAGATTCTTTTCATGTCATCTTATGATACTGATATAACATACGTAAATACATATATAAAGCACATAAGAATTTTGTTTTAAACTTCTTGGTTAAAAATATAAAATATATTACTAGTTTTTATTTAATAATATAAAACATATTAAAATAATATTAATAGAATTAATTTATTACATACATCTGTTAAGGGTTATAGAATATCTACAACCCTAAACAGATGGGCAGCAGCGTCTTACTAATAACTACTAGAAAACAAAGTGCGTATCTCAAACTGTCTGCCAAGCTATAAGGTCTATGGTTCGATTCCCGGGTAGACCAAAATCAATTATGCGAGTTTAATTATATGTGGACTGTACATGCGTTATTCCCATATAACCAAATCAAGATGGCTGATGTGGCACGTGGCAGGCTAAGGCAATGTACTCGCTATTACCTAATCTAATATACCTAGCCGGTGCCTTTACATGAAAATTAAATTTGAGCTGTTAGTAAAAAAGGACAAAGTAAGGAGAAAAACAAAAGAAAAGCTCAATATGAATTAAAAGGGAAGCAATTATCGGGGTTCTTACTGCTTCGGCGGCCTCGAGGACGATGTCCTTTGTATTGTGTTTGCGTTGCAAATAAGCGAACGGTGGCAGCAGACGTCCTTATATTTGTCAGCCATCTCCACTTTCCATCTGGGCGGGGCGCGTTTCTTATTGAACGCTAGATGACGCTACATTCTAGCTTCCCCCCGCCCCTTTCAGTTGAATGCGGATGTGATAGAGGAAGGCACCGGCCTGCTACTAACAAACTAAACAAAATGCGAAAATATTCGTTTTTCCGCGGAACCAGCAACTACGGCAAATACCCCCCTTATAGGGCAATCTATGTTTAGTGGCTTACTTTGATAAGCTGTGTAAAAAAAACTTATAACTTTAACATATTAAAATTTGCTGCATTGGATTACAATTTTGACGTGACAACGTCTTATAAATTGGTTTGCCGGGTGACACTTCAAGAAACTGCGTTACGCTCCGCTCACGTTATGCGCTCACAATGAGAGCGAGTGAGAGGCACGCGTCCCTTCCACTCGGGCATGGTTAGCCCGCCTAAGAGCGAGAGAGACAGACATAAAAAGTGTTATTTCATCCTTCTTCCTACTATACGAATGAATATTCACATTAAAATTATTTTACCACTCAAAGTCGTTGTCACGTAAAACTTTCGCCCGTATACCGACTTTACAGGCAACCAATTTTTTAAATGGCAGTAATACATATAATATCTTTCAACCCGAATGCACTGAATATTTGTGAAATAGCATAAAATATTATTAAAATTATTATTCAGTCTTATCAGTATCAGTATTTTCTCATTGGGTTGAGTTTTATAAATATATAATTATAAATTAAAATGAAAAGATAAATATACATAAATACTCGTATCAATAAAATAAAATAAATACATAAATAAATAAAAAAAAGCCCATACATAAATAAATAAAAGCCCAACCAGATGGAAGCCCTCGGCAGGGGAGACCAAACGGCCGAGGGTTAGGAGGAAAGGGAAAGAAACCGGCTATTGCTATGGCCGCTTGGGTGATACCCATGCATCAGGTACCCAGCGGTGTGCATATGTGGATATTAAGGTCTTCAGAGAAAGCCCCAGACCCCACAACTTCATTTGTCTTAGAGCCATCCGTGAAAACTTTGAGCTCTCTTGGACCCAATCCTTCCAGATGATCAGTTTCCTTAAATTGTATCCTATACTTCTTATCGAATACAAATTGTTTTGGGATCCTATCATACTTGGCTTGTAAGCCAAGTATGATATAAGTTGTTGAGTAAATTCTATCGATTATATCTGTTAGGGGGACTCTATTCTTACCTAAAGGATTTAGGGTCTTGAGTCTAATGGCAGCTAAAGTTGCTTCTTGTTGTATATGTAGATGAAGCGGTGTTAGCTCCAGCATAGCCTCCAAAGCTGCTGTTGGTGTTGTCCTTATGCAGCCCGTGGCAGCCATACAAGCTAATCTCTGGTAACGCTGAAGCTTTGATGCGGGCGGTATCGAGGAGCACCGCCTTCTGCATTAAAATTATTATTTCATTCATATCGGCGTAGGTATATCATGATAAAAACTTAAAAATATTGAAAGCGGGAAACGTACCAAATAAAATGAATGAACTAAGAAAATTGTTTGCAAAGTACGTATACATTCTCCGCCTACCCGCAGTATACTAAAGATAAAGAAGATGAGCAGCTATTGCGTTCATACGCAACATAAAATAGATACATACAATAATGAGTATGGGCCAATACTACGAGTATATGCCAATGTACTGGCCAAAATTATTAACTAAAAATAAAACTATTGACTGTTAATGAGTAATAAATAATAAGTAATACCGAATAAGATTACTTATTCGGTATTACTTATTATTTACCACGTGCTCGGCGGTGAAGGAAAACATCGTGAGGAAACCTGCATGTCTGAGGAATAAGAAAAAAAAATATTTCGAAGACATGTGAAGTTCGTCAACACGCATTTGGGCAGCGCGGCGGACACTTCCTTGCCCTAAACCCTCTCAGAAATGAGGGGAGGCCTGAGCCCAGCAGTGGGACGTATATAGGGTGTAACTTTACTTTACTTTTACCGAATAAGAAACATTTATATATATATATATATATATATATATATATATATATATATATATATATATATATATATATATATATATATCCTATACTATTAAACGAGCAATTCTTGTATATATGTATATATATATATAATCGGGATCTCGGAAACGGCTCCAACGATTTTCATAAAATTTAGTGTCCAGGGAGTTTCGGGGATAATAAATCGATCTAGCTAAGATTTATTTTTAGAAAATGTCTTTTTGTCCGTGTTTTTAGGCAATTAAAAACTGCTACAATATCGTTAGAATAAGAAGATTATGAATAGCTTAGTTGGTATAATGGGCGGTCACAGAATCTTAAAATCGAACCGGGGGTTAGAGCCCAGACCGACCGACCGACTTTTTTTAATTTTTTTTTCAAGTTCCTTTCTTTTTTGAGAAAATCTATTTTTTCGAGCCCTTTTTTTTGTATTTTTTAAAAACACGAAAATTTTAATTAAAATAATTGCACTCATGATTTTTTTTTTCAAATAACCAGTTCCGTTTTTTCTGTTATGTCGCTAAGATCAAAAAATATTATTTATATTTCATCAGTATGTAATTTGTATCTAAATATAATTTCCAAAACACACGAATTAAAAAAAATCGAGCGAAAAATACCGAGCAAAGCTCGGTCAACCGGGTACTATATATATATATATATATATATATATATATATATATATATATATATATATATATATATATATATACGAACTTTTCCCTTTACTTCACGTGATACATATCATAATATACCAGGGTGATCTGAAAGGTTTCCGACGTGAAGATGGCAGCACTCGTCAATAAAAGCATGTGATGTAGTTGTACATCTTTTGATAGTTACACACCGACATTTCAGGCATTTTGGACGCGTACTTGTTACTTGACAGTCGTTAGAGTAAATCGATCAAAAATTGAGTATCGAGATGTCATTACCTTTTTGTTTTTGAAAGGCAATACGAGTACGCAAATCTGTGTATGGGAACTTTGCACCATCATTTAACATAGTGAAATTTTGGCCAGCTGAATTTAAACGCGGCCGTGAGGGCTTGAAAGACGATGAACCTTCGGGACGTTCAGTACCTGCAACTACTGATGATAACATCGCTAAAGTTTACCAAATCGTGCTAGACGACCGCTAAATTAAAGTGACAGAAATAGCAGAGGCTTTGAAAGTGTCCAAAGAACGTGTTTGTCACATATTAAATCAGGATTTAGGCATTAAAAAGCTGTAAGCACGTTTGGTGCCTCGTTTGCTTACGTTAGACCAAAAACGTGTTCGAATTAACATTTCGAACGCTCTGTTGGCGCAGTTTAGGCGCAATAACTTCGAGTTTTGGCGCCGTCAAAATAGTGGACTGCACATTCGAAATCGGCTCCAAAAAAAGCAAAAACTGTTTTTTGGACTGGGAAAGTGATGGCGATTGTTTCTTGGGGTAATCATAAAGTTATCTTAATCGACAATCTTCAAAAAGGAAAAACCATTTCAAGAGCATACTACGCATCATTACTTGACAAACTGAAGGCAGAAATTACTAAAAACGGCAACATTTGCAGAAAAAAAAATCCTGTTTCACCACGACCATGCGCTGTCTCATACCTCATCGGTTGCCATGGCAAAATCAACGAATTACGGTTTCAACTACTTACCTTACTCACTTGATCTACTTTTTTCCCTTCTTTTTGTTCTCTTTGTTCCTTCGTCTAAAAATTGCGCTCGGAAGACATTTTCGTCAAATGAGGAGGCAATCACCTTCGTGAACAATTATTTTGAAGAGAAAAATGCCGATTATTACTTGGCCGGGATAGAGAGATGGGGGTGTCGCTGGGAGAAGTGTGTAGAGTTATAAGGAGACTATGTAGAAAAAAAAAATTAAATTTTATGAAAAAATATCTTGTATCTTTGCTAGGTGCAAAACTTTTTAGTACACGACATAAGGAAACACGTACATAAGAAATGTTGTTCATTATTTTTTTAAAGGTTTAAGTAATTGATCTACGGTTCGACTACTCGTTTCAATATTAGAAAACACTAGTCTTTATACAAACTACTATGGGTAAAACACAAGTGTTTTACCCGCGTCCATATTGTAGCGCCCAGACAGTCATGGCCCATATTTATTTTGAAATCGCATTATACGGAGTGCTCAAGATATCGCATGGAAACTCTCTCATATTTCGAAATAATAATGATCGCAAATTTTAAGTTATCCTTTAGGTGTGGTGTATCCAAAAATCCTTAAATAGTTGTTACCACTAAGTTTGGGTTTTCAAGGATATAATTAAGACATGGCAGAATTCCAAACCATATTTCATCTTTAATTTTACCTTCTTAGAAGTTTCATATTAACTGTAACATGCTATTTCCCCCTCTTAAATGTATTTTTTTTAAATTCTTTCTATGCTTACTTCAGAAAAGGCAACTACAGTCCATTTTCATATTTCTACGTTGAGCTTTTTGGGGTTGTGCGTGTTAATACAATAAAATAATTATTCATAAAAACTTTACACCCTCGTATTAAAACCCTAAGGGTAAATTTTATATGATATAAACAATGTGAATTTAATTATTTTTAATTCCAGAGTATAAACACTAATTTCATAAATTTTTCATCATACAGATTTGAACATACTTCCCCCCTCCACCCTCCGTATGAGGCTGTTTTGAAAAACCGCGAAATCCCAATTCATTTATGTTTACAGAGTACATTTAGTAAGATTCGAGTCAATCGCCCCGTAAAATGAAATTTTTTATATAAAATGTAACATATTATTTCACCCGCACATGAGTTGATTTTTTCAAAAGCCTTTCTTATTGGATATGTCTACAATTGGCCGTTATTGTCCAAATTTTGGACTTTTCCGTCCAGTGGGTGGGATGCGCGTTGATACATAAGTTAGCCACTCAGGACATTCTCTTTTATATAAATAGAATATTGTTTGTAAATGTGTACGTGATTCCATACTTCTTTGAAGTATTAGTTTACAGTTTTCTGAGCTTTATTTATTCAATACGCTTGACCTATTATATAAACATTCAATGTAAACAGTGCAAGTAGATAATAGAATTTATTTCTTGTACGTGAGACCCCACAGAAAAATCTGGGATGCTAAAAAGTAGCTCTATACGTCTTTATAATTAAATATTTTTAAGTATTTTTCGCCAGAATCTATACTAAGTTTAATGCGTACGAACGAATTTTAGAAACACTTATTCAATCTGCTTCAAACAGCCCTTCTACGGCCTGGTTAAGCGCAGCTAGCGCGTCTTTCGGCGATGAAAGATGTCATCCTTTCAATTGGTGTTTTATTAAAGAAAAATAAAAAGACTAACCAAGACCAAGTGCCAAACCAGAGCTGTGGGCGGTGACCCAAAAGCCTAACTGTTTTGCAGTCCAGGATGTCACTCCTTTAGAGCGCTCAGTGCACTAGCATGTCGTCACGGTAAAGCAATAAGTCATGGAGCCGAGAAGTTCGATCGCTTGTGACTCACAGCAGTGAAGACTTCTAGTAAGCATTTGATAGTATACAGTTCCGCGTTGATGCCACTTTGAATTAGTAAAGAAATTGACATCTGCAACCAACTTCTAACGTACGAGGCTGTATGTGTGTTGTCACCTCTGAGGACTAAGATGGAATGCCTCACAGTCTGTAATCATACTGATTCTTTATACAAATGGACACCTGGACAGGATAAGACTCCTATCATATATTATGAGAACTATTCCACGCGGGTCTGCTTCTCAGCATCGGTAAAGTTATACAACATCCAACGTAAAACTCGTGACGCGAAGGTGTTCGTGTGAAATCTCATGAACGCTTGCCAATCCAATCTGTAATATGCGCCGCACCTCCTCATACGTAATTCCCCTGTAAAAAGCAGTCATACTGATCTTGTCGATAATCAGTTAATCGTATTTACCTTGTGGTCTTTCACTGCTGGCCGTATAAGGAAGCCAAGGGTCGCTCAACGGACTATGGAAAAGGCTATGCTAGGAGTTTCTCTTTGTGATAGATTTCGTAATAAACGCATCTGCAAGAAACCAGGGTTAAATAACCTAACGTACATCGAACTAGTGCACTAACAAATATTGAATGTATTTATGAATTCTGATAAGAATCGAGCAACGATAACTATTATAATGACCATTAAGTTTATGGACATAGAAAATTATTGCCATAGATTAAATTTATTGCCATAATTAATAAAATTCATTGAATTTGTATTTAATTTTAAATAATTGAATTGCGATATTTAGTAAACCAATTGTAGCGATAATTAGTTCACTAAATTTAAGTTAGTGACTGCATTTTAATTCCAAATAGCACGATCTGAAATATCAGTTTAATTTAACGAGAAACTGATTAAATACGTGTTATGTTTGATACTTTTGCAATCTGTACATTACAAGTACACAAGTAAAAAATGCAAAATATTTAAGGAGTTTTTACACGTCGTTTTCTCAAGACTGAAGACAAGGAAAGATTCTTCATGCATATTCATGTTTAACGGAGAACGGGTTAGCAATAAAGATTACAAAATAAAACGTGACGCAGTAAAATTTTCATATCATGACGCAAGTTGTTTTAATTTGTTTCGATTAGTACCTTTAGAGTCTTCTGTTTTGTTGAAAAGACGATTGGAAAATAATTGAAAAGCAAAAAGCTTATTTATTTTAAGTGTTTAAGTAATAAGACAGTGGATAACAACATAAATAGTTATAGGTACTGGATATTTATGGATCTAAAATAATAAAAACCAAATTAAAATTGTGAAGAAATTGGATGTCTTAAAGTGAGAAAAAGAATTAGAATTATAATAATGGAATAGAACTGTGAAGAAGCGTGGTCTTATAGACCACGCTTCTTCACAGTTTCTATAATAAATATTGTAGTTCATACATAGAGTCAAATATTATAGCTCACAAGGCTCTCCAAAGGTTATGACTAAAGGTTTCTGCTATACTTAGTCAGGTCGTAAGTTCTGTCAATTTTTTTTTTATAAAATTAATGATGCACTTTTAGATATTTATATAGAGATTATATATGAAATAAAAGGGTATTTAATTTAAAATATAATTTTATTTATATTATTAACATGCCCTCCTCTATTTTGAATACATGCCCTTAATCGACGCGGTCAGTCATCAATCGCAGCACGCACCACACTCATATCTATTTCTGCCGCTGCTTTAGCCAAAGATGCTCAGTGAGATTCCAAATTCCGATAAGGTTTAGCGCGTATCACCATGACATAGCGCGGAATCTATCCACCCTAATTTTTTTCAAACGCTCCTTCAAAAAATGTTTGGTCTTCTTACGATAAACTCGTAGTCCTAGGTCTTTATTGATCACTCTTTTGACCGTGGTTCTGCTTTCGCCCATCTGAAGAGCTAAGATTTTATGTTTACGAACAGGATTTCGTTAGATTCACGCCTTCACTGCTTTGATGATCGCGGGTGTCCTAGCTGTACGAGGTCGGCCGGTACTCTTAAGATCTTTGAATCTTGAATCTTCAGAGTACCGAGTTCTACCGTGGCATCAGTGCTGCAGAAACTGCTCGTAGGATTAATGATGTTTACGGCGCTGGTGTCGCAAAAGAAAGCACGGTACGTTTTTAGTTTCTACGGCCGGAGACCAAAGTAGAAAATGAAGAATTAAAGGCTATTGTGGAAGCGCAACCATCACAAAACACTCCAGAGATAGCTGCAGACTTCAGGGTAAGTGATAAAACTGTATTATTCTACTTGAAGCAAATCGGGAAAATAAAAAAATTTGAACATGGGTACCTCATGAACTGAGTGAATCGAGCTTGCAAACACGCGTCGACTGATGTGTTACTTTGCTCAACCGACCCAAAAATGAAGGGATTTTAAATCGAATCATTATTTGTGATGAAATGTGGATACTATACGATACATGGAAGTGCTCGTCGCAATGGTTTAATCCTGGAGATCCAGCCAAATCCTGCCCTAAACGAAAATTGACTCAGAAAAAATTACTTGTGAGTATTTGATGAACTAGCGCCGGTGTCGTTCACTACAACTTTCTAAAATCGAGCCAAACGATTACGGCAGATATCTATTGTCAGCAACTGTAAACCATAAAAGAAGGTCTAGCTGCTAAACAACCGAGATTGGTCAATCGCTCTAGGCCACTGCTGCTTCACGACAACGCAAGACCACACACTGCACAACAAGCAACCACTAAGTTAGATGAGCTACAATTGGAATGTTTGCGACATCCTCCGTACTCCCCGGATCTTGCTCCAACAGATTACCATATTTTTCGGAATTTGGACAATTTATTATAAAGAAAAAAATTCAACTCCGATGCTGCAGTCCAAACAAACCACCTTCAAAGAGTTTATTGATTCTCGCCCCCATGTTTTTTTTTAGTAAAGGGATCAATGAACTACCTATGAGATGGCAAAAGTGCGAGATAACAACGGTGCATACTTTGATTAATTAAATATATTTTACAAAAAAAAATGACTTTATATGCCTCCCGTACAAAACGCCAATTTCATAAGTACCTATTATTTCATTTTAAGGGTATCCCCCCACTTTGCAAGATAAAAGCAACTTTTACCACGCGAACTTTGTACCATCGTTTTAACACTTTATGGTTATATTTTCGTAAAATTTAAAAAAGCGTATTTCATTATTTTAATTCAAAAGTACCATTTTCAAATTACACTAATCATTTAATAATGTTTCACTCGAAAAATATAAAATCGCCCCGTAAAATAAAAAGTGTCGTACACACTGTATTTTTTTATAAGATTAGGTGACAAACGAGCACACAGTCCACCTGATGGTAAGTGGTTGCTTTAGCCCATAGACATCTACGTCTATTCTCGATTACGAATCAAAATACGTTGTCACCCGTGAGAACTAAGATGGAATGCCTCGTTTCCAGTAAAAAGGGTCTCCGGTTCTCTACACTCACCATACGAAACACAGCAGCATAAAGTATAAGTAAGGACCTATTATATACGTATCAGACTTAGTAAGTGAATTAGTAAAGAAAATAATGTAAGAACAACTATTATAAATTTTTAAGTGTTTTTATAATTGGTATTTTAGAATAATAAAAATTTTTATACAGGCGACAAAAAATATTTATATGTAACACAGAAACAGAAACTTTTTTATTCAATATAAATAATAAAGAATACTTTTTGAAAGCCATTTTTTTATTTAACACTGGTTTGGAAAAAGCCTTCGCCCTGGGAAGAACCAAAAAGAAACCCAGCGAAACTTAAAAGCTGACAATAATGTATGTTAGAATTAACAACACAAAACAAATCAGAAATAGCTTGGTAGCGATCACCCTTCCCAGGATTAATTATCATCTATAAATTCTTTAATATTATACTCGTAAGCCCTTTTTATATAAACTTAGTTTAATAAAGTTTTTGAACTTTGAGAATGTCAAATTTTGTATATTTTCTGGGATTTTGTTTTAAAAGCGTATACATCGCCCCAAGAATGAATTACCGACTCGATGAAGTCGAGTAACTTGTACTACCAGCTTGTGTCTGTTCCTGGTATTTACAGAATTAATATCACTTATTTTTGCAAAACTACTTTTGTGAAAACCATATCCAAAAAATTGAACAAGGACTGGAATTATGATATCACGTTTGATAGTGTGATAGACGAAATCGTCTTAAACTTACAAGATGATTAAGACTCCACAAAGTACACACAGATCCAGAAAGAACAGAATCAAGGGTTGTTGAAGACATGTCGGAATAATTTCATATAGTTCTCTTTGGTTCAGTGGCAATGGGCTCGCCATTATTAAATGGAACTAAAATTATCGACGTAATATATATTTTACGCGATATAAAAAGCTTATTCTTGCATGTACTCTAAAAAGATTAGTAAGTCAGAAGTCTAACCAGTAGTGAAACATCGAGATTGGTTTACTTTAGCTATTTATGTCGTATCGTATTTTACTATGGGGACACGCGACTGACACTAAAATTATACTTGTTTTACAGAAGAGAGCCATAAGTGCAATCTATGATTTAAAACCTAAAGAGTCGTTTAAACAAAAATTTAGGGAAATTAAAATATAAATTTTGGACTCTCAATGCGTTGTGTTGTTAATTGTAACGTACATGACTTTAAGCTATTATATAAAAAAACATAGTTCCGCTGGGTTTCTAGCTAGCTCTTCCCAGTACAGAGATTTTTTTGCGAACCAGTGGTAAATGAAAAAAGTGACTTTCATTGTATTGTTTACAATCTATATTGAATAAAAAAGTTTTTGTTACTGTTACAATTTTGCCATTTTTTAAAACATAATTCAGAAAATAACCTTGTGAGTATAGTATTTTTTTTTTCACAATGAGGTAATGAAGCAAATCATAGTTTAAGAAAACTCTGTACAGTTCAATAGCGACCAATGCGACAACGAAAAAAAACGGAATTAATAGCCGTTAAGCATTTTTACCATGGAATTTAGAAAATATAAAAAAGGTGAATGTACACATTTACACATATTCTATTAGCTTACTTAACAATAATTCTAACAACATATTATTTTATAGAATTTCCATTCATAATTATTAAGACATTGCCATTTTAACGACACGCGCCACGTATGCAATAGATCACTCGTATAGGGTTTGACAGATGCGTCAAAGCGACCATTTGGGCCCGGACAGTTAAGAGGATATACCTGAAAACATAGCATCTGCAGCCGAACTAGGAGACCTGTGCATCAGCTGTCAGCGCCATATCCCCACCGTTAATTTATAAAAATATTAGGATGCAAACAAAAGTGAAATGCAAGCAAAAATTAAAGTTACAATGAAATTAATTGGATCACATATTATGTTTATAAACTATGTTACTACTTATTACTTATACCAAGGTACAAACAAGATAATAATTTATACTACTTATTTTTTTTATTTATTTAGGGCAACCAACAAGAAGTACACGAACACAATGTAAATACTACAAATTACAGGAAGGTATATATTTAAGTGTCATCCTAATTAAGGGTTCGGTTAAAGTTTAAAAGTTAAAGTTAAAATAAAGACACATTAATGATCATTACTTTAATGACATTTTTCGCTATTGTTTTATTTTTATTTTAGTGTAGGGAGCCCATGTGCTATGAAATAGTCACTTTAGTGTTTCATAAAATGCTCCATTCTAGAAACGACAAAACGAATAGAAAACCTTTCTTATTTCCTTTTTGATAAATGTTGCCGTTTATGGAGATTTTTAGGGCACTGGGTGTGTGCCAAAATTTTAACTTTAAATTACTACCTGTGTACACATAATAATATGGACGTCCGAATATCCTAAAACATTCATACTGAATGATATGTGACGTCCATATTTTTGAATTTTGTTATACCTATTTCTATATGTGGACGTCACATTATCGGTAAAGTTGAATACCGCACGATATTTGACGTCCATATAACCACGAATATACAAGGTGGGCCCATAAGTCGTTAGAAATGTAAATTTCGAATAAAATACAAAAGGCGCGCATGAGTGACGCGCGCGGTGCGGGGGGGAGTACCGACGGTTTCTGGGAATTCAGTCGCCATGGAGCGTTTCACCGGTGCGAACCGTGCATTTTGTGTGCGCGAGTTTTATTGAAACAATGATTCGGCTACCATTGCGCGGCGTAAATTTCGAGAATATCAGAATTTACGCAACTTTAAAGACATTCCAAGTGTTCAAACGATTAAGAACTGGGTTATTAAGTTCAAAGAGAGTGGTTCGACGTTGGATAAACAACGGTCAGGTCGACCAAGGACATCACGGACGGAAGAAAACATCGATGTAGTGAAACACTCAATTCGTGAAAATCCTACCCAGTCTACTCGTAAGCGTTCCAGTGCATTAAACTTACCCAGAACATCGTTACAGCGAATTTTAAAGAAAGATTTACATCTTCACCCGTACAAGATTCAGCTAGTACAGGAATTAAAAGATACTGACACTATCCACAGACTAAATTTCGCAAATGAAGTGTTGAACCGCTTTACTTCGTTTAATAACGTGTTATTCTCTGATGAGGCTCACTTTCACATCAACGGCCATGTCAATAAGCAAAATTGTCGCTACTGAAGTTGCGAAAATCCAAATCGTAAACATCAAAAGCCCTTACATAGCCCTAAAGTGACAGTTTGGGCGGCTATGTCAGCGCATGGCATTATAGGCCCTTACTTTTTTGAGGACGGCAGAGGCCGCGCGCTTACTGTTACTTCACAACGGTATGTAGTTATGATCCAGGACTTTTTTACACCAGAGTTGCAGAATTTTCCAGGTTTCAATACGCGGACCTGGTTTCAACAAGATGAAGCAACTGCCCATACCTCTAACGTCGCTATGCCGGTCGTCCGTCAACTTTTCCCTAATAAAGTGATCTCTCGAAGAGGAGATATTCCTTGGCCACCACGTAGTCCAGATCTGACCCCAATGGACTTTTTCTTATGGGGTTATCTTAAGAATAAAGTGTACGAAACCAACCCGCGGACAATTGACGTCCTCAAAGAAAATATCCAAAGAGAAATGGCAAACATTACAGAGCTTACTTGCCGCGCAGTGATGGATAATTTTAAACGTCGCTTACAGGAGTGCCGCGATCGTAACGGATTACATTTAGATGATGTAATTTTCAAAAAATAATTCCCTTTTTATAAGGATTATGACAAAATAAAAACCTTTTTCATAATGTCATTAGTTTTTTTTATTTATTTTTTTACATTTCAAGGGACTTATGGGCCACCCGGTATTTATATTTTAATTTCTTGTGTATAAGACACACATTAATGATCATTGATTTAATGACATTTTTCGCTATTGTTTTATTCGTATTTTAGTGTAGGGAGGCCATGCGGTGTAAAATAGTCACTTTGGTGTTTTAGAAAATGTTTCGTTCTAGAAATGATAAAACGCTTAGAAGCTTAGAAAACGTGCGTTTGGTTTTGCTGTTAGTTGAAATTAAATTGTATTTCAACTAACAGCAAAACCAAACATAATATCGTAATTGAACAAAAATAACCTTTCGCAGAAATGAATCTAGTTAAGTCAAAGACTATATAACCACTTGACTGCGCATACAATGCGCCGACGCTCGAAAACTATTAGTATTTTGTCGCCTATATATAGGATACGGTACTAGTAACTATTTTATTATTGTCCAAGTGTTAGACCTGTGTGCACGCTAAATTTTTATAACTTTTTACGCAATTATAACGTATCAAAATGCCTTCATGCGCGGTGAAATGGTGTGGGAAGCATTCCAAGACATCTAGTTACAAAAAGGATGGAATAACTTTTCATCGGTAAGTAAAAAAAAACGAAAATCATTTTTGATTAAATCAGATTATGAGCATTCACAGGGTTCAATTTAAAATGGTGGCTGGGTAAAATAACGACTCGGTTGAGTCTCGCGTTGATGTCTTTTGGAAAAGTCTCGTTCTTTCATTAGACAATTCTAATGCTTCTATCCCTTTCTTTCCCTTTGTATGTTTATCATAAAAATTAGTGCGCTGTTATGTTGTTGTTTAGTGTTGTTATGTATGTGTTTTAATAGCTAAAAGTCGATATCGAAAATAATAAAATTTAAATTATGAAAAAATTTATTCAAATCACATACTGTGATAAAATACCTATCTACTTTTAACCGTCTTCAAAAAAAGGTGGAGGTTCGCAGTTGGTCGGTATTTTTTTTATGTATGTTCGGGAATTTTTTTGTTTTTCTCTGTCCCCGACCGATAATTTTTATGTCGTTATACACCACTGAAACTGATTGGCCCCAGAGCGGTCGGGCGATTTCACACGCTATTATTACCAAGCCATGGATAACAACAAATAAGTAAAACTTTTACTTGGATTCGCTACAATTTCGTGAAAGACGATCATAAAATCAATCACAGTGAATTTGATAATACACTATGTATTTGATAACGTTCTATTTGTTGTTTTGTATAGTAATTATTTTTCACTTTGTAGTTTTTAACGGCGGTGGCCTTTGATGTAAAAAAAATGTTTTCATCTGTGTGTTTTCAGCATACATACATGTTTTTATTTTAGATTTCCGAAGATTCCGGAACTAAAAGAAGAGTGGATAAATAAAGTTAATAGGGAAAATTGGTTTCCAACTAAATACAGCGCTGTTTGTTCAAGGCACTTTACCCCTGACTGTTTTGAATATTTAAAGCAACGCCGCCGTCTATTTAGTTCAGCGATACCAACCTTGTTTTTGCCTATATTGGTAACTTTTTTTTATTGATGTAATGTTGGAAAAGTGAAATCATGAATATAAGAAACAATCATTATTTACAGGCTTCACCAAATAGTATAACTGAGTCGAATACTAATTTACCCGGGCCTTCGTATCAGAATATCACCCCTGTAAGTTAATTTGTTTCGATAATAAGTCCACGGGTAAAATTTTATGTAACTGTGTTTATTGATACCCGACATGTCTATCATTATCAAATAAACAAATGCATGCTGAAGCTAATGCACCAACTGAAGATCAGACTCCTTTGCAGTGTTTTAAATTACACGATAATGACATTTTTAAGCCTTACCATGATTATGAAATTCCTGTAAGCTTCATTTTTACATTCTTCTCAACTAAATATTTCTGCAAAGTTCAATTTTAATATTTCTTATTACCTTTTTCTTTTCATATTTATTATTTTATCATATATTATTATTTCAGAGTTCAATAATGAGTAACAGAGAAATAGTGAACCCAGTAGTTGAAGACCTGACTCCACGTAAACGCAAAATGAAACGACATATAGACCATCTTATATATTCTCTTAGTAAAAAAAAGAAAGACGTTAAGAGGCTTCAGGATAAAAATAGGTTATTGGTAAAAAAAATGCAAATCTAAAAGAAATTTTGAATACTTTGACAAAAAAATCTTATATAACTCAAGAAAATGAAGACATTTTAAGTCGCATAGGTGTACAAAATCAAGAAATCGTTAAACGCCATTTTGATTAACATTTTGATTAACTCTTAATTCTATAATTTTAATTTAGTATTTTTTATAATGTTAAAATCCATTTTATCGATATTGACTATTTTAAGAAGAGCAACCCTAACGTTATTCATAACAACGCAACTTGACCATTTGCAGCCACGCGTTCTTCCTCGTCCCCCGGCCCGCAGTAGTGAGCCATGTGCTTAAAAGAAATCTGCCTATAAGCTCTCTAGTGGTTATATTCTCTATGAGTTAAGTAGAGAGCAAAGATGTTTTATAGGTACACCTATACACCTATAGGTATACCTATAAAACGTCTTTGGTAGATTAGGTACAGATTAGGTACAATAGTCGCACTCCTCCTTAAGATGCAATGAGAGCACCAAAACTAAACACGATCAAGTAAAAAAAAAATCATATTTTCGGAGTTATGTCAGCAACAATATGGCACGGTCTATTGTAGAAATTAACAACCTATTGGCAGTTAATGCATTAAAACCTTATATTAAAATGAGTTTCTTCGCCAGACCGTATTAGGTTATTAGTCAGAGATTATTAGTCACAAAATAATAAAACAAACTTCTATGAAACCTGTCAATATTTACAATTGAGTCCATCTTCCTGTACTCAATCAGAAAGTAACTTATATCCAAACAGAATTATGGGTTGCTTATGAAATACCTAACAAGAGTTCTTTTAGGAAGATTAGTACCAAATGTAAAATGTTAAAATATAGTGCAGCATGAAATAAACCGATAAGCCGACGTCCGCATCTACATTTATAAAAATATAACTAAATTCAAAAATACGGGTGTCAAATATCATTCAGTATGAAAGTTTTAGGATATTCGGACGTCCATATTATGTGTAGGTAAATGTAAGGTTAAGAAAACTAGTGTAAAAGTAATAGTACCAAGCGCAGTATAAACCATATAATAACGTCCTGCAGACCGAATTACGGTCACGGCGGCCTGCCTCAACGGAGACTAGCCATCGACGCAGGACAAGATTATAGTGTCCAAGTGTATGCGCAACCACAGGTGCACTCTCTATTCCCTCACTTTCACAATCCGATGGGACGGTAAACCGACACGACCGGAGAGAGATCAGTCGCAGCTCGCTTTATGTGCTTTCCGAGGCACGGGGGTGAGACACCGCCAACTTCCTGACTCCGGGCAGCTATTGAGAATTTCTTGATAGAAAAACTCAATAATTGATTTTTGGCCCGACCCGGGATTCGAACCCAGGACCTCACGATCAGCAGTCGCACTGCTATAACCACTAGACCAACGAGGCAGTCATAATCATATATTACCAAATACAAGTAACACTTTGGCAACGGCGACGGAACGACAACGTCGCATCTCCTAATTTTGTGCGGAAGTCAAATACGGCCTTAAATGAAAGTATTCACAAATTGACAGCAGCGCTATTATTTTTGCAACGAAAATTAACGGAACTACGTAAATATTCAGTACAGCAAGATTGGGAGAAAAATGACGTTCAATTTTTTTTTTTAGATTTTAACATTTCTGTGATCAGCATGACAATTTGCGAACATTGCGCTAAGTCTCGTATTTGACGTACGTATATTGGACGTCGTAAGCAGGTTGACTCCACATTATATGCAAAATTGGCATTAGTGGACGTACAATAAGTTACGGGATGTATATATTATATATATATATATATATATATATATATATATATATATATATATACGTATGTGTGTATGTATATGCATTTATGTAATATATAATATCAATCTACCAGACCCTCCAAAAAACTCAACTTATCTGTAAGCTTGTGACCACCCTCGTTACACTAAATTGCTTATGATTTGTCTTTTAGATTGTTTTTATTTGTATTTCTTCCAACAACAATATACCATCAAGCAATATAAGGGAAACCTGTTATTGGCCATACTTTTAGTTTGTTACATTAATGTCAAAATATTTTCTGTACACGCTGTTGGTTTTCGAAATAAATAAATAAGTTATCTATTGGTCAGATATTAGAATTAATAATGTCACGAATTAGTCGTTCATAGCGTAAAATGGTTGCATTGCACACCGCAAGCAGCACTGATTTGACAGATTGATATTTTTGGCAGAATCAGAATTTTTATTAGAATCTACATCACTTTATGCCCAATTTATCTATTATATAATTCCCTGCTTTGTGGTTCGATTAAGCCACTTCAGTCACACCTCAGCTATTTGCGGCCGAGTACCAAAGGGTACAGTTTTGTTTTTTATAGTTAAATATATCGATAGCGCCATCTAATTACTGCTAAATGTACTAATATTATTATTTTTTGTACTAAAACTCGTTGCGGCTTGTGCTCAGTAGTGAATGTATGTAGGCTGCTTCTTTTTTAATTTTAATAGGCTATACATCGCTAATCATAGGGTTCTTACATTGTTAATCGAATAGCATGGATATTTGTAGTAGTGATACATTTGATGTATATGTTCATATTTATTTGTACGTACAAATTATATAATGTATATGAATGTTATATATGTATGTATAGGTTTTATTTGTATAGTTTAGGAAAATGCATATATTACGTGGTTAATTATCATTTTTATTTTGTTTTTTTTTTAATCTATATTGCTACAACTACGTTAAACTCTGACCACTTCTTGGGTTGACTGACACAGAACTCCTTAAGGCATTTAGTTACCCCTTTTTGTTTTCAAGGGACGCAATAAGGAATAAATAAATAGATTGCCAAATAAGTTGGATATTTGTCGTGGTTGGCACGTTTGATAGGTGAGTTGCCAACTGCATATTTTTATTATTTTAAGCTGTGATCAGTAAGACACTGCTGCTCATCTTCGGTATACTCCCGTTCATGAATACAGCACTTATCACATGTTCACGGTGAATAGATGATACATTTACGATTACGATTTCAAAGTCTATTCGATAGTAAAAATATATTGCCATATATTTTATGGTGCCAACCAATACCCATTGGGGCCAACGGTTTTATATCAAATAACGCAAATAAATACTATCATCATCATCATCATCATTATAGCCCTTCACAAGTCCACTGCTGAACATAGGCCTCCCCCAAGTAATGCCACAAAGCACGGTCCTGAGCCACCTGCATCCATCGACTTCCTGCATATCTTACCAGGTCGTCACTCCATCTAGTGGGGGGTCGCCCTACACTACGCCTACCGGTACGAGGCTGCCACTCAAGAACCTTTCTTCCCCATCGGTTATCGGTTCTTCGAGCTATATGGCCGGCCCATTGCCACTTCAGCTTACTAATCCGTTGGGCTATGTCGGTCACTCTGGTTTTACTGCGGATATCCTCATTTCTGAGTCTATCACGCAGAGAAACTCCGAGCATAGCCCTCTCCATAGCTCGCTGAGCGACCTTGAGCGTCCTCATACGGCCAGCAGTGAAGGACCATGTCTCAGATCCGTAAGTCATCACTGGCAACACGCACTGGTTGTACAATCTAGTTTTTAGAGATTGAGGTATACCTGACGAGAATACGAGTATATGTCGTAATTTCCCGAACGCTGCCCAGCCGAGTTGAATCCGTCGATTGACCTCTCGGTCGAAGTTGGACTTACCTAGTCGGATTATTTGTCCCAGGTAAACGTACTCGTCAACAACTTCGAGCATAGTGCTCCCAACAACTACCGGCATAGGTGTGACATGGACATTGAACATGATCTTTGTTTTGTCCATGTTCATCTTAAGACCTATCCGTTGGGAGGCACTATTGAGGTCATTGAGCATAGTGCTTAAGTCCTCCAGCGATTCTGCCATAAGGACTATATCGTCGACAAATCGAAGGTGAGTGATGTACTCGCCATTGATGTTAATACCGTATCCTTTCCAGTCCAGTAGCTTGAAAACGTCTTCCAATGCAGCGGTGAAGAGTTTCGGGGATTTAACGTCACCCTGTCTTACACCTCTCTGCAGTTGAATAGGTTTCGAGCTCTGGTTCTGTACTCGGATAGCCATCGTAGCCCTACTGTACAAACACTTCAGCACTTCGATATACCGACAGTCAACTTGGCACCGCTGAAGGGACTGTAGCACGGCCCAAATTTCGACGGAATCAAAGGCTTTCTCATAGTCCACATACGCCAGGCAAAGTGGCAGATTGTACTCTTCAGTCTTCTGTACAATATGCCGCAGGGTATGTATGTGGTCAATGGTACTGAAGCCTTTTCGGAAACCGGCTTGTTCGGGAGGCTGGAAGTCGTCGAGTCTGCGTGCGAGACGATTCGTAATGACTCTCGAAAACAGCACGTAGACGCAGCTCAGAAGGGAAATCGGTCTGTAGTTCTTTAAGACAACGTTGTCGCCTTTCTTAAAGAACAAGACCATCGCACTTCTGCTCCACGCCTCTGGAGTAGTGTCACCATGGAGGACGGAATTGAAGAGCTTCTGAAGGACTTCAAGTACCGGTGTTCCACCCGCTTTCAGAAGCTCCGCTGTAATTCCATCCTCGCCTGGGGCCCTGCCGTTTTTAAGATACTGGAGAGCCATTCTAATCTCGCTCAGACTGACGTCCGGGATATCATCGGAATAGTGTCGGATAAGACTTGCTCTTGGATCGTTACTCACACTTGCGTGTGGCTCCAACGATGATGTGTACAGCTACCCATAGAACCACTCAATCTCACTCAAAATCTCTGGTGTCTCAGAAACGATGCTGCCACACTCAGTCTTCAGCTTCGACAGTTGGCTCTTACTGGCAGACAGATCTCTGGCAAAGACTTTGGAGCCCTGGTTCCGCTCGATCGCTTCTTTAATACAAGCAGTATTAAAGTTGCGTAAGTCTCGACGCATGCATTTGGAGATCTGTCTGTTCAGTTGCCTGTATGCTGTCAAATCTGTTGACGATTTGACAATAAATACTATGCAGTGTATTAATAAAGGCCTTGAAGTGCAACTTTTTAACTTCCCGCTAAGAAAATTGAAAATTTTCAAAAATAGGGAAGTTATTAGTTTCACCCCGATTTTCGACAATCGAGTTTTCATCCGAAATCGACGATTAGAGATTCTAGGAAGCTGTTCTGAATAATTTCATATGGACGTATGTACGTGTGCGTGTGTGTGCGCGCGCGCGCGTGTGTTTGTGTGTGTGTGTGTGTGTGTGTGTGTGTGTGTGTGTATGTGTGTGTGTGTGTGTGTGTGTGTGTGTGTGTGTGTGTGTGTGTGTGTGTGTGTGTGTGTGTGTGTGTAAGTAATAATGTAAACCCTTCATAACTTTTGAACGTCTTGATCGATTGAGATGCGGTTTACGGCGTTCTAAAGATCTCAATATGGAATAGACTAAGAGATAATATGAACTGATTTGGACGAGTAGATTTTGAGAAATCTCAAAAATAAAAATTTTAAAAACTGTTTTTTTGGAATAACTATTAAACGGTTTTACTGGTAGATTTCAAAAACAAATCAGTCTTAACCTCAAAAAATGACGTCAAATGTCATTTGTAAAATAAAAATCGGTTCATTCGTTCAAAGGAAGAATTTGAAAAAAAACTTTTTTTTTAACATAACTTCGAGATTTCGCAACATTATTTGTTGAAATTTAGAGCGATTTGCATTTGAAATTAGCGAGAAGTTCCAGGGATGGCCTGCAGGGATAACCATTTTCTTTTTGTTAAAACCGTATCAAATTTCATAATAAATATTAAGTAAATAAAGTATTTCTGACTCCTGGAAAATTTACCCTTCATAAAGACATATCGGAAGATATGCCCGATATAAAAAAATGTGTTGATATTAATGCAATTCTGATATACTCACTTATGTGTTTCTGTGGCATACTATATTGCCAAATTTCAATTATTCACGCAAATATAGACAGACACATATACCGTGGTTTCTCTACAAGTGATCCAATCTTGCTTATTATGGCACCCATATTTCAAAATCAAAGCCCACTCAAAAAGCTCTAATACTTATTAAATCGCATGACCCTATTTACTGATGACGAGGTATTCCATTTCAGACCTCACGATTGACAATCTGCTTTTTATAGTAAATCCACGACAGATTTAGGTATCATTGGGCCACAACTAACCTCCAGCCAACCAGCCTATTTCGTAAGTCCTACAGCACTAACTCACGCACGCAGGGTTATTTAACAAAATTCAAAGGCAAGATGTTCTTACTTCTAATGTTGTAGAGTTAGATAAAATCCTTACCTATAAAGTGAAAGCGGTATTAAATGTATAATGTTTATTTGGTGGTATTTTCTTTAAACACAACGTGTCGTATATTTTTATATCAATCTCTTTCCAAGATCCTGCGAGATTCTGTGAGAAGATTTGCATTCTACATCTGTTATTTGCTATTTTAATTTTTGTTAATTTCTTCACAGTAGTTTCACAACATAAAATTTCGATTCATTCTTATTGCATTAGAACCAGCTATACTGTATTATTAACCTTTGTAAGGCCTATAATATGATGCAAAATAAATAGCCTCTCAGTATTGTACAGAATACGTTTCGAAGAGTGTACGCAGGAAATGCGTGACTTGGTTTCTCTCTATTTCTTATCCACCATCAAACAACTAGATTCATCAAATGTTCATCCTGTTTTATTGATATGCCATTCATTAAAACCAAATGGTTTGTTTTGTTGTTCATAATACGTAAAGCAATAAAGTGAAATAAATTGCCAGCATCTGCTTTTTCAGCCAATTACAATGTAAGTATCTTCAAGGCAAAGAATAGGTTTTTGTTAAGCTACGCCAGTGTGCATTAACATCTTCGGCTACATCACTACCTATCTTCGGGTGGGGTAATAGTCGAGCACCAAAATAGTTAAAAAAGTCATAAATAATACTTAATTTATGCATAAAATTAAAAAAAATTTAAATAGTATTATTTTGTAATCGTGATTTTTTACTATAGTATACGGATCACTTTATATATAATCATATTTACATGAACTTTGTACGTTGGCTAAAGTACAATAAATATCTAACGACAAAAAAGTTACCTCCATCAATCAACGGAAACTAATAAAAACATCAAAACCATGGCCGATATGTTTTCCGCAAAAACCTTGTGTAGGTTAGAATACGCAATAAAGTCAACAAAAAAGGACCCTTGATGATATGAGTTGGTGGATTCTCTTATGCCAATACTATACAACACACGGCGCATCTTTGGAATAACGTCTTTATCTAGCGGCAGATTCTTAGTGCTCATCAAGAACAGAAAAAATTATATTGGAGAAAATCAGCAGAAAATATCAGTTAAAAGCCGGAATCGAATCCAAGACCCTCCGAGTTTGCAGTCCGCCCCGTTAATTGTACGTGACAGAGCCCCGCCGCAGCTTTATTATGTTTGTAGTACGAATGGGTTGGCTCGATCGGGAAAGGAGGCATGCTTTTACGGAATACCAGCGTAAAATAGCAGCATAACACTGCTATGTTTCGTATGGTGAGTGTAGAGAGCTGGAGACCCTTTTTACTGGAAACGAGGCATTCCATCTTATTCGTCACGGGTGAGAACGCATCCGTATTTTGATTCGCTGCAACTATATTATTTTTGTAGAAGGAATGGGTCGGCTCGACCGGTAAAGGACAACGCCCTCACATAATGCCAACGTAAAATAGTAGCTACATGCTGCTGAGTGTCGTATTGTCAGTGTAGGGAACTGGAGACACCTTTTACTGAAAACGAGGCATACCATCTTAGTCCTCGGGGGTGACAGCGTATCTGCATTTTAATTCTTAATCGAGGAGCACCCTTTTCTTTAAAAAAATTAGGCTTAGGCTTTGACTGACTTTTTGTCATGTTTAACGTATTGACAGTATATATAAAATATATGGTAATTCTCGATTTGGTTTATTAATGACGACTTTGATTATATGTGTCCTAAGACTAACTTTACGGATTTATAACGTATCTTAAGTTATTTTAATTCCCGAAGTTTTAGGTTCTTCACGGTCAAGGCCACTTCTAGAATCAAAACTTATATTAAAGAAATAAAATCAAAACCGATAAAATTCTTTCAAAATCACTTTTATTCAATGCTTAGTATTTGCGTAAATATATGAAATTATTACAATCATCGTTTTAAAAGTCTCCTTTCAATTATTTTTCGTTTTTTCGTTGTCTGAAAAATAATAATGTTTTTTTTTACTCTAAACTTGCCCATACCTTTCCTTAAAACTTTATTCTACGGTGTATAGGTCTTTTAAGTATGTTATATGTCATCATCGTATAGCACATCATCAAAGAAAGCAATAGTGGTGATGAAAGGAGGCTGACCATAGCCTCCTACATCCTACACACATTTGTGTACATTATGTTTATGTTTGGGCTGATTGACTAAAAAGGAGCTTATTATTAACGGTCAGTACTTATTTTGGCTGTTAGCTAGCAACATCATGAGAACTAAACGAAAATTAACGAATTTAACTCTACGTGAAAAATTTGACGTTATCAACGCGATAAATATAAATATGTACCTTAAAACTAAAGTCGAAGTTTTATTTAATGAATCTACAACTCAAAAAATATGCTCAGAAATTGCGCCTTCCTAAATAGAAAATTAAATCCTTTGTACCTCGAAATTATTATTAAATCGAAAACTCAACTCGTAATTCTTAGCATTTCTCCCGAAATTTAAGTTATCGAAATTCCACTGTATATATAATAGGGGGTAAACGAGCATGTGGCTCACCTGAAGGTAAGTGACTACCAGCACCCACGAACAACTGCAATACCAGGGAATTGCAGATGCGTTGCCGGCCTTTTAAAAACGAGTAGGCTCTTATCTTGAAGTTTATCTAATCTTTCCCCTCAATCGGTGAGCCGAAAGTTGCGTCAAAGCAAGTAAAAAAGAAATTAAAAGCGGAAAGTACTTATCTACCAAGGATTAGACCGTCGTGAGACAAGTTAGTTTTACCCTACTGATGGCTCGTCGTTGCGATAGTAATACTGCTGAGTATGAGAGGAATCGCAGTTTCGGACATTTGGTTCACGCACTCGGCCGAGCGGCCGCTGGTGCGAAGCTACCATCCGCGGGACCATGCCTGAACGCCTCTAATGCCGAAGCCAGCCTAGCCGAATCTGGCAAGTATATGCTCACTGTGGAGCTCCGAGATTCGGGAGGCTCTAAACAATGTGACTTTACTAGTCGCTCTGCACTCGTGTGGTGCGACGTCTAAGCCCATTTGGATCTCGGCGATCGGTGTTATCGGTCTTAACACGTGCACTACGGCGCTGAGGGTCCGAATTAACCTCAGTTCACAGTTCGATGTCGGAGCTCGGAATAGTCTGTAGACGACTTACGTTCCTGGCGGGGTGTTATGCTCGGTAGAGCAGCGTCGTGCTGCGATCTATTGACACTCAGCTCTACGCCAGGTGATCAACATTGATGGTGGCAAAAATGTTTGCACGCAATTCTGATTTTTGTTCTGCCGAGTTGAGGAATGTTAAAACATCAATGTAAGTACGTAGTGATGTAGTCTGAAAGAAGCCACAGTATTGTACATACGAATGTGAAGTCGTTGGAACGTCATCATCGACGGCAATTGTATATTTCGTGGAGTAGCAAAGGGCAAAGTGCTAGTTTGTTGTGCGTAGACCTGGCAAGGCGACTGTACTCTGCAACATAATTTAGATATTTTCTGAATCGAGGAAATTTAATAAAGATAGAGAGAAATAATGAATATTGGATCAAAATAAGTTAGTCGGCATATAGTGGACACTAACTTTGAACACTCGAAGAGTGAGGTATTTTTTGGGTTTTTCCTATACCTAAGTCCTTCGTAAGCTAACAGTTTAGAGTTTGAGGAGCGCGCGAAATGCTGTAATTTCGTTTTGCTTAATACCATCTTGAAATAAACAATAATACGAATAAATTAAAAAGTAATTCTTGTTACATATTCTTTATCGAATAAATTTTCATACGAAATATACATAATAAATTTCTCCTACGAATAGTTGCAAATTTGGAATTAATAAAGATATTTTATGCTTGTGGTAACCATTTTTAAATATTTTTGCCAGATTTATTTAGTAATACAGTGGAAATTTATAACATAAGTATTCAAATACAATGTGTATTGGGGTTGAAAGAATATCCGCTAACCCAAATCGTCCCGTGGGTGTGGCACCATCTTCACAGCATCTTCTTAACAACAACTAGATCAAAAGTAAAAAAACTGCGGTTGCCAACCCGCCTGCCAAAAGTGGAAAGTACCCTTCTTTTGAGATTATCTGTGGGAAAGCCAGTATGTTCAGTGATGTTCAGTAGTAGACTTTAATAGATTGTAATAAACGTAATTTTAGGAACTGTTAGATCTCGTCAAAACATCGTCATCTACTTATCGGACAGATCTAAGAATTGTTCTCGTTAAGTGACTGGGCCGTAGATTTTGCCACTTTTCGAAGAAAAAATATTCTCATACTAGATTGCTTATAAAAACAACATAGTTGGTAAATTGTAATGAAGGATTTTAATTCGGTTATAAATCTCGTAAACTCTTACACCATATTCGTAAAATTATGTAAGTTGTACACTCAGATGAAATAAAAAAGGAAAAGGTAGATACACCGCGGTCTTTGTTGTGGGTGAACTAGATCAGTAATAACCGCGCCAAAACGTTGCCACTGCGCATATGGCCACAGCCATATGCCTAGCTAACGTGAGTTCATTGTTCAATGTGACGCCGACAGAGTTGAGCCGCGACAAAAATGGGTAAATGTGTAGTGAAAGAATGATATTCAAGGTCACAAAAACGTAACAAATCAGGCGGCATCACTTTCAACACATAATTTTTAGTTCTTGTTTTCATATAAACGTAAAGAACCTCAAATAATTAAATAAAATTATTGAATATTGCCATTTAGGTTCAATGTTGCCACTTTTCCGCATTTGTAATTATCCTACATTAATGGGAGATTATATTAATGGAGTAAGTTAATTTGTTACATCTGATTTTAAATATTTTGGAAATTATAATAAAAACTACGTTTTCACTTTCATACAAAATTATTAATTATTCTTATTTTAGTTTATTCATGAATTATCTGTTAAATATATTTTATTACCTATTTTATGTTAATAATTTTATATTATTTATAATTTCATATAAATTTTATATTAATTATATTTTATTAGATACCTATTTTATATTATTTGATTTATTAGAACCATAGAACACGTTTTATTTCATCATTATGTTTACTTCTATTCATCTGATAAACTTTGTATCCATTTTTTTTCTAAGGGGACGTAATAAAGATTTTAAAATAAATATATTTAATATGAAAACAATTAACTGCAGCTTAAAAAAAACTCATTTTTATTGCGTATTTTAGGTAAAATTTCACGTAGTAAGCCACACCAACCTGCCATTGCATGTTTGTGTGTCTATCTTTATCTAATCTTACGACGACGATATTGTTTTCGCAACTTGTGTAAGTGAGATAGATATATGTTTACTTAAAATTGTTATTAGTTTCAAAGCTACGGCGTCGCGTTTAGATAGTGGTTACACTTTTTTCGAGGCGCGGTAATGTGGTTTGCTCCTCTAGTGTTGTATAGGGTTATATAAATCAATGTGGGTGAAGCCAAAAAATTCCGCTCCCTTATACAAACACACGCATTCACGCACACACATGCATCAAACCACGATCATTTTCGTCCGTACTTCCTGCGGCAATATGCAGTAAAGCCCACAAAATGCCGTTCAGTGTAATTAAATGGTCCAAAAACAATAATACTAAGGTGAACAAAAACTCTGAAGCAATATCGTTCCACACGTATGGATGTGAGATTAATGAAAAAGAATCGATTAAATAAAAATAGATTTTTCTTTATTTAAAATTAATCGTTTTGTTAAAAATCTGTTTAAAAAAATTAATAATCGATTTCTGCGAAAAAAAATCGATTATTTCGTATTATTTAAAAGTACATGCTTTTCATATTTTAATAATAAACCTAATAGATTCACATTAACCATTTATCAGGTTTAAAATCAAATAAAATTACATGAACTAAAAAAATAACCAAATCAAAAATAAAAATCAAAGGCAATTCCTTTAAAATTTCAAGGTAAAGAATTAGGAAACCAAATAGTTCAATTCATTTACTAAAAATCGATTAATATTACTATAAAAATCTATAATAAAAAATCTATTATAAGAAAATAATAATCGATTTAAATAAAAATTTATTTATTTAATACGATTATTTTTAACATCCCTATCCACACGTAAACACTCGTAGAACTATATTTTATTTTGTTACCCCTAAACAATTTTGAAGGTAATTCGAAGCACGAATGTCAATGTTCCGAGAATACGTAACGGGAAAATGTTGCCAGTATTTTTTATTTCTAATTGTTCTAGATTTGGGTAATTAATTTAAGGTTAAATTAGAGAAATATATGTAGTCAGCATATTTTTTAATTATTTACGTGTTATTGTGTTACATCAAATTGAAGTCAGGGTAAATATTTTATTTTTATTTTCTGTTTTAATTCTTGAGTACTTACAAACTATTTTACTATCAAAAAATATAAAATTATTTAATAAGACATGAGTAAACGGTAGCTGCTATAAGACTGAGTTGAAATGAACTAAAATCGCAGCCATCCTCTTGACTTGAAAGTGGTAAAGCCACTCAGCATCTTTTGCTCAGCGGCTGGTTTTGAGGCGGCCATATCAGTGACCTTATAGCTGCCATAGATAATATGTCCGCAAGTGTCGGTAAGTTCAAAAGCAAATAAAATTTTTAAGTAAGTTATCTGATTACAAAGTCTAAAACAGCATTTAAAGCAACCGAAAAAATTTCAATATCATAAATGCCATGCCTATGTGTACCTACACCTATACGTCCCTGATACAACCAACGGTTTCGTTACATACCGTACAAAATTATGTAACGATACCGTTGGATGTTGGATGGATATTGTTATTCTGATTTGCTTTCAGGAAGTTGGTGCTGCCCATCTCCTGTTTCAATTAACCTGTGTTGCCTCTTATGATACCTACGGGCTGATGTGGGATAGTAGATATTCTTACACCGCTACTATATGGTTAATTTCCTTTATTTCTTTTTATCAAAATTAAATTACATTTTACAAAAAAAATGTATTTTATTTCGAAAATAAATTACATTTTCTAAAACACATAATATGTCAGAAGAAATTGTAAAAATATTACGTAAACATTGTGATCGTTACTTTTTTATTCAATTGTTTGCGTATTTTTCCAGAAACTGATTGAGTGATACCGTGTAAACTCCATTAGGGTTGTATTCTTTAGACAATTCTTCCCATTCAACAGGCAGTTGCTCTACAACGGCTTTAATTACTTGGGCAATTAGCGACTTCTGTTTTTCTGAACATTTAACGCATTCGGTTCGTACCGCCTCTGGTATCAATTCTAAAAGTCAACACAAAATTAGTGGATATCATAATTGAGCAAATAATCATCATATTTATTAAGATTTTTTATTTATATACATAAATTATTTTACCTAAATACGTTATAATACATAAAATATATTGTGTATATCACGACTCTGACTCTCTTCGTATTCTGCGTATTTTTTTTTGCATGCATCATGTTGAGCTGATCACAGCAAACAAATTTACAAAAAGACTTAGGAGTATGTAATTTACTTAGTTAAATAAAAAATAGATTTACGAAGATATTTGAAGTCATGAACACGCACTGGAGCAGGCATGGCAGAGTAATTCCTCCATAACACTTCCAGTTGCAACTTGGGGAATAAGTTTATATATTCCCTTGCACGGACTTGTTACTTGTTGTGTTTAGAGAGTTCTTATGATATCTATATACCTAATTCGGATCGAAAAAAACTCTAGATATCCTTTTATTGTAGAAATAAATCGGAGAGATAAAATGGAATGTTTTGATTTATATAATCGATGTCTAAAGTGTTTTAAATTTTAAACAAACTATTTAAAACACTTCTAATAAAACACACAAAATTGAGCAACATTATTCTTTTATTTTGCACTGAATTTCTGTACATATATATTTTAGATGTATATATAACATTGAAGTTTCTGTCAGTAACATTAAAATTACTGGCTTCTGTTAAACTCAAGTGGTTATTTGCCTGATATCAAGACATAAATAACCATTTTTTTAAATGTTATAATTCTGTCTATATATCCGGACTAATCTTCGTAATGGCATACTTTAATTACTTGTAATTATGTGAAAAACCTTTAGCAAAGATCCTTTAAAAATCTTTAAGACAGACAGAACCTTTAAAAGCAGAGAGAGCAATGTCAGGAAGGCTTTAGAATATATTTTAACCAAAAAATTCGGAGATTTTTTTGGAAAAGCTTAATTCATTCAAAACATTAACCTCTCAAACGGTAAGCGTCCAAATTCGACCGCTTCAATATTCCGTCAAAATTCAAGAGTTCAAATGTAACCGCACCCACCCACAGCACTTTAACCCATCAATGCTTATGTTTAGAGACTACTTTTCTATGAAGAAGTTTGACATTATGGAATCAATATGAAATTTTCTATCCTCTGGTGGAATAAAAAGTTAATTAGTTTATGGATATTTATAATCTACGTTCATTTCGTAGGCCATTTTCGTGTGAATGTTAATGTGTTGATTTTTGGATTTTTCTAGTGTTTCATTAGTATAGTGTTTTATGACAAAATTGTAATGAAAGTTTTTGTGTGAATATAATTTATCTTTTTGCGTAAATAAATTCGAGTAATATATATATATATATATATATATATATATATATATATATATATATATATATATATATATATATATATATATATATATATATATATATATATATATATATATATATCTTTTTTTAATGAAGTAAAACCTGACTTTTGTTTAGACCACAGGATAGAGAATTTTGTACAGGTTTTATGATGCCAAACTTCTTCATAGAAAAGTAGTCTCTAAATATAAGTATTAATGATTTAAAGTGCTATGGGTGGGTGCGGTCGCATGCAACCGCTCGGGATATGTCAGACGCATGCGACTGCATGGGATTTTTATGGGAATTGAAGGGTTAAATCTAAAAAAACACAACATTAATGGGTTCTATCAAGGAGAAGTAGCTAGTTCTTAAATAAAAACAAAACAATATTAAAAATACTTACTTTTAAAATCCTTTCCTTCTGACGTACATTTCTCTTTACCTAGGAAACAATGCGAATATGCTTTAAGCAGTCGTTGATTTGTTATAACTTCTTTAACTTCAAAGTTCTCATATTTCCTGTATAAATCTTCTTCGGGTCTAGCCACAACCACTGCTACAAAGACGGATAAAAGAATTGCAATCTTCATGTCTGGAAATCGTAAAAAATATTGGTATCTCATCGTAACTCCTAGTTCAAAGTCTATTATTATTCTACTACCTATGCGATTAAAGTATATATTTTTTGTTAAAGAAGGATAACAAACGAGCAACACAGTCCAACTGATGACAAGTAAATTCTGTGGTACATATAGATATATCCATTTATCCTCAACTAAGAATCAAAATGCAATCCTGTGGACAAAAATAGAATGCCTTGTTTTCCAGTAAAAACGGTCTTCGGTTTCTTACACTCACCATACAAAACACAGCAGTATTAAGCTGCTATTTTACTCTGGCATTCTAAAAGAGCGTAGTCCTTCCCCGGTTGAGCGGATCCATGCTAAAATCATAATATAGCCGCGATATGACCATATCATGTATAAAATTTTATCGCCTTTCTATCTAGCGAAAATATATGTGTTAAGCGATTAATACATATTAGTTCTATTAAGGTCGTACGTGCTTATGCATACAAAAAAACAACTTGTTTCTTAATTCCTGAAACTCAACGCAATGTTTGGCTAATATGTGACTATCATAAAAGTTAGTTTGAAAAATTTGAATCGTCAAATTCTCAATTTATAGAATAACCGCGGGGATAAATTGAGTACGAAATTGGTTGTGATGATTATGTTCTTCTGGATAATTATAACAACGCTTATGTAATGCAGTGATTAAACTAAGATGCAAGCATATTGAAAGTTTACCGTCTGAATTATTTCAACAAAAAGGAATGACACCACATATAAAATGAGGTAAAAAAATGAGTTAAGTGATAAACTTTTCTTTTAATTAAAAGTATAAGTCGACTTCAAGGAACCAAAACAAATTAAATAACTAAGAAGGCCTCCTACTTTTCACGTTCCTTAAAAACTATTCCATTAATTCTTTAGTTTGCAATTATTAACTCTAAAACTAAGACCATAACCATAACAACACACCTCTGACTTCAAATCGAAGAAAATGTTCGATGCTTTGCGTACATTAGAGTGAAGTCGAAACATAACCAAACCGTGCTAAATTTTTTATATGAACACGCACTCACGCACACGTATGCATCTTAAATCATTTGCAACCAACAACATGGTTTAAAGAGCACATGCAGTGGACTTTCACGGATTGTGAAAAGAAAGAAAAACAAAGATGTGCGTTACTTCTATAATACGCAGCAGAGTGTTTCTTTGTTTGAATTGAATGAATTATTGCTCAACTTGACGGATTAACAACCGGACGACTATTGTAATTGCTGTTCTGGATAATTTAATTTGCGTCATTTTTAAAATGGTAATACTGCAGTCTATTGGGTGTTATACTAATCCATATTTTTCCTATTCGAAATTCCTTCCTATTATAATATCCCCCAGTAAAACCAATAAAACAAGACGGTGGCATTGTTTGACATTACCTCAGTATTACACCAACTCTACAATATCTCGAATCGTTTGCTTGACTAAGGTATACTTATTTCATAAATTAACACTTAAGAGGTTATAAAATAATCACTGCTTACCTAAATGAGTGAAGTACTTGTCTTGAACTGATGAAGAATTATGAAAGCGAAGCTTTATATAATATCAAAACGATTTTCATCCTTGACTTTGAATCTGCGCTATATGATACATCAGCTTAAGCAAAAAATTTGTTTCGTATAGCAACGAAATTTTAATGAGATTCTGGAAGGTTTCATATTATTTAATGCATAATTGTAATGCTAAATTATGCTAATATTTTAATATAATTGTGTTTTTTTTTAATGCGGAATGATTGTAATGATGGATGAATGATATGAATTTTGTTATATTGATGTCGTACGGAATGTCTGGTACAAGCTATCCGCAATGCATCTCTCAAGTATAATAATTATTACACATCTTTCATATTACGGGAAAGGTCCATGTCTAGCATTAGACTCCAGGGAGAGGAACAGGAAGAACGGTTTTTCAGAACAGACTGTTGAAGGTGTTTAAAGTTCTTTTTTATAGGAGAGGGGGCAAACAAGCATACGGTTCGCCTGATGGTACGTGATTACCGCTACCGATGAACAACTGCAACACCAGAGGAATTGAAGATGCGCGCGCCTTTTAAAAAGAAATCAGCTCTTTTCTTGAATGTCCTTAAGTCGTATCGGTCCGGAAAAATCTTTGGTAGTAGTTGATTACACAAGAAAGTTGTGCGAGGAATAAAACTTCTTTTAAATCGCACAGTGGTGCACCGCCACTCATCCAGATGGTATGGATGGTATCAACGGTTTTGTCGCAATGTGCGATCGTGAAATTGTGCGGCTGGAATTAGTCTATTTGCCTTGAGTATGTGGACTATAAGAAAGCTTTTGATTCCGTCCTAACTTGGGCGGTGCTGCAGTCCCTTCAGCGGTGCCAAGTTGACTGTCGGTATGTTGAAGTTCTGAAATGTTTGTAAATTAGGGCTACGATGGCTATCCGAGTACAGAACCAGAATACGAAACCTATTCAACTGCAGAGAGGTCTAAGACGGGGTGACGTAATTTCATTGGAAGATGTTTTTAAGCTACAACTCGTTGACTGGAAATGATACGGTGTTAACGCAAATGGCGAATACATCACTCACTTTCGTTTTTTGGACGATATAGTCCTTATGGCAGAATCGCTGGAGGACCTAAGCACTATGCTCAATGACATGAATAGTTTCTCCCAACGGATAGCTCACAGATAAACATTGAAAAAACAAACATCATATGTAATGTCCATGTCATACCTGTGCCAGTGGCTGTTGGGAGCACTAAGTTCGAAGTTGTTGATGAGTATGTTTACCTGGGACATGTAGTCCGACTAGGTAAGTCCAACTTCAACCGAGAGGTCAATCGACGGATTCAAGATGCGGAAGTTCGGGAGGTTACAACACATCTTCTCGTCAGGCGTACCTCAAAACTAGATTGTAAAACCATTGCGTGTTGCCAGTAATGACCTATGGATCTGAGACGTGGTCCTCCACAGCTGGCCGTATGAGAAAGTTCAAAGTCGCTCAGCGTGCTATGAAGAGGGCTATGCTCGGAGTTTCTCTGCGTGATAAACTTAGCAATGAGGATATCCGCAGTAGAACTAGAGTGATTGACATAGCGCAATAGATTAGTAAGCTGAAGTGGCAATGGTACGGCTCTATGGCTCGAAGAACCAATAACCGATAGGGAAAAAGGGTTCTCGAGTGGCAGACTCGTACTGGCAGGCGAAGTAAAGGGTGTCCCCCCACTAGATGGAGTGATGGCCTGGTAAGACTTGCAGGAAGTCGATGAATGCAGGTGGACTTTTGAAAGGCTGTAGTGGTAATGATAATGATAAAAGCAGAGAATCAAAGACAATAACTTTATTGTTACTAAAGCCGAGAAGGGAAATACTGTTGTCATAATAGAGAATAGCGAGTACACCCGGAAGGTTAACGATGTTATCTTAATTGAATGACTTTGAGCTATTGGAGTCTGACCTAACCAAAAAGTTTATTTCAAGTCATCATATGTTTTTCCCGATCACAACTTGTCTCGGAGTAGTCTTATTCCAATGAATCATCAGGCACCCATTTTATATGGGTTACCTGAATTACATAAACACCATGTCCCTATTCGTCCATTTGCCTCATATATATATAGAAACACCAGCTTATTTCCATGCCAATAAATTAAACTTCCTTTTTTGGGAGAAATCTGGTTTTAACCCAACTTACCGCCTTAATAATACATCGTCGTCAGCAGCTACTTTGGCTTGCTGCTCACTTAGCAGTCAGCTACCGCAGAGTCTACATCACCTGAGGGTGCTTCGTGTAGAGGTGAAACACGTGTCATATTACCGTCAAAGGTGTGTCTTTCCTAGTATAGTGGTGTTGGGAGTAGTGGTGCGGGGATTAGTGGTGCTGGGATAAATGGTGACGAGATTAGTGTTGACGGGTTTAATGCACGCTATTGCTCTTCAAACTAGATAAGACACATCATCTTGTTTTATTGACCGGATATGGGCGTAAAAATTCTTGCCAACTTGAATTCAAAAATATTTAATAGAGTGTATTCCAGAGCCAAGTCTTTATATTTAAGAAACCAGCAGGTCTATGGATTTCCGTTAAAGTTATTGTGTCTATAATAGAATCGATAGCACCCCAACTTGCTTTTATTTTCAATGCTAGTATCGAATCAGGTGTGTTTTCTGATTTAATGAAACAGTAAAGGTTTTTTTTAAATCTGGCAGTACGTTGGACTCCACCAATTTTAGACATAATTCTGTACTGCCAACGCTTAGTAAAATTTTTAAAAAATTATTCTAGATCAATTGTTACGTTTTTTTTTAACTGCAAATAAATTTCTCCATAAAATCAGTTTGGTTTTGATGATGAACTGATGCCGGTGTTGAGTTAGTTAAATATATTTTCTGTGCATGGGAGAATTTAGAAGATCGTTCACCATAAGACATGAATCAGAAAACTACATCACTATAGTGTAAAAAGTATAGCGCTTAAACGTATTACGTCATACCTAAATAATAGAACGCAAACAGTTTTTATTGATCGGAGCAGTTCTTCCAGTTCAATAGAATCTATGGGTGTTTTTTATATAATATGCGAGCAGCTATGCAGGTCTAGGTAAAGAGACCAGTATCACTGCGACCTAAAAGACCTATTGTGATCGCTGCTATGGCTATAGTTCACTGCTAAGCCCTATATGTTCAATGAATCGAAAGAGTTGCTTAGCCGTGAGCAATTTCACTTCTGGGCGGAGAAGATAGTATCCCAGATGAGTGTTACGTTTGCGCATTAAGGGTTCGCAATCGGCATGGATTTGTAGAGGATTTTCTTCCTTTATGGAACAGAACCGACACATCCTTGAGTTGCTTAGTCCCAGGATGGACATGTGCTTTTTAAGACAACAGTGTTCAGTTAGGGCTCTTGCCAGAATGCACAATTTATTTTTACTTAACCCCAGGGCTTTTGAAGCGAATTTACGATCAAAGGTCCGGATTAAGATTTTAGAATGTTTAAAGCCTGGTGTGTCAGACCAGATCTTAAGTGATTTATTGTGATAAAGAGTTTCAAGGGTCAATCGGGCTAGGCTTCTTGAGATTCCACAAAATGGCTGCTGATTGGAGGCCTAACATCTAAAAATGTTGACCCCACAACCATTAGATGGGTGAAGTCGATGCTCTCAAACAGAAAGGCAAAAATACCGCTGTTTCAAACTTCGATTGAGGTTGCAACCACAAGAAGCTGCCCACAAGGAGGTGTTTTGTCACCTCTTCTTTGGACTCTTGCGGTTGACCAACTATTGTGCAAAATGGCAGACCTACGCATTGACACATTGGGTTATGCTGATGACCTTGTGATGATTGCGAGGGGCTTTTGCCAAAGTACTTTATCGTCAATAATACAAAGAGCCCTAAACACCATAAATAACTGGTGTAGGAATAACAGTTTATCAGTTAATGCTGATAAAACTGTTATGTTTTTGTTAATACCCTTTACCAAAAAGAGACGGTTGGATAAATTAGTCCAAGCAAAACTTAATGGTAAAGAAGTACCATTTTCCACGGAAGTTAAGTACTTGGGCGTAACAATCGACCAAAAACTAACGTGGAACTCTCACCTTAGCAACGTATGCCATAAGGCAAAAATTGCTTTAGGTACGTGCAGTCGTTTGGTCGGGAACAACTGGGGCTTGCGTCCCAGTATGGTCCTATGGATGTACAGCAGCAAAGCGTGGCCGATTCTCACTTACGCCTCTATTGTCTGGTGTAACAAGGCAACCAAAAGACGACTGCGGACAGACTAAATAGTCTACAAAGAACTGCCTGCCTAATGGCAACCAGAGCTATGCGATCATCGCCTGGAGCGGCTCTTAATACACTTCTATTCCTATCGCCCCTTGATCTCTATCTAGATAAGGAGGCGAGGGCTAGTTTATATAGGATTAACGCCCAGGGCCGTCTGAGCTTGCTCTCCTACAGATTGAGATCCATGCTCGACTCAATTAAGGAATCACCGGTCTTATGCATGAACTCAGATATCATGTGTCCACTACACACTTTTGATAAAAAGTATATAGTGGAATCACCCTCCAGAGAAGAATGGCTGAATGGCCAGGTTATCTGTGAGGTCGGTAGCCTCATGTGGTATACCGATGGGTCTAAAATGGGCCTTGATTTTTGCTTTTGGAATTTAAGGGGAACGCCCCAAATTCAAACTTTGTATGAATTTGGGTAGATACACCTCTATCTTCCAGGCAGAAATTTTCGCCATACTTCGGTGTGCGGAAATCAATCTGCAAAAACACTACGTCAACCATAAAATTTACATAAACTCTGAAAGTCAAGCAGCACTGCTAGCGCTGAGATCAAACTTAGTTAACTCAAAGCTAGTTGGAGACTGCGTGAACCGTTTAAACGCACTGGGTTGTAATAGCAGGGTCGTTTTAAGATGGGTTCCGGGTCACGAGGGTAATGTAGGCAACGAATTTGCCAACAAACTTGCACGGGAGGGCTCAAAGTGCACACAATTTGGACCCGAGCCATTTTGTGGAATCTCAAGAAGCCTAGCCCGATTGACCCTTGAAACTCTTTATCACAATAAATCACTTAAGATCTGGTCTGACACACCAGGCTTTAAACATTCTAAAATCTTAATCCGGACCTTTGATCGTAAATTCGCTTCAAAAGCCCTGGGGTTAAGTAAAAATAAATTGTGCATTCTGGCAAGAGCTCTAACTGGACACTGTTGTCTTAAAAAGCACATGTCCATCCTGGGACTAAGCAACTCAAGGATGTGTCGGTTCTGTTCCATAACGGAAGAAACGCTTCTACACATCCTAACCGTTTGCGGACCCTTAATGCGCAAACGTAACACTCATCTGGGACACTATCTTCTCCGCCCAGAAATGAAATAGCTCACGGCTAAGCAACTCCTTCGATTCATTGAACATATAGGGCTTAGCAGTGAACTATAGCCATAGCAGCGATCACAATAGGTCTTTTAGGTCGCAGTGATACTGGTCTCTTTACCTAGACCTGCATAGCTGCTCGCATATTATATAAAAAACACCCATAGATTCTATTGAACTGGAAGAACTGCTCCGATCAATAAAAACTGTTTGCGTTCTATTATTTAGGTATGACGTAATACGTTTAAGCGCTATACTTTTTACAATATAGTGATGTAGTTTTCTGATTCATGTCTTATGGTGAACGATCTTCTAAATTCTCCCATGCACAGAAAATATATTTAACTAACTCAACACCGGCATCAGTTCATCATCAAAACCAAACTGATTTTATGGAGAAATTTATTTGCAGTTAAAAAAAACGTAACAATTGATCTAGAATAATTTTTTAAAAATTTTACTAAGCGTTGGAAGTACAGAATTATGTCTAAAACTGGTGGAGTCCAACGTACTGCCAGATTTAAAAAAAAACCTTTACTGTTTCATTAAATCAGGAAACACACCTGATTCGATACTAGCGTTGAAAATAAAAGCAAGTTGGGGTGCTATCGATTCTATTATAGACACAATAACTTTAACGGAAATCCATAGACCTGCTGGTTTCTTAAATATAAAGACTTGGCTCTGGAATACACTCTATTAAATATTTTTGAATTCAAGTTGGCAAGAATTTTTACGCCCATATCCGGTCAATAAAACAAGATGATGTGTCTTATCTAGTTTGAAGAGCAATAGCGTGCATTAAACCCGTCAACACTAATCTCGTCACCATTTATCCCAGCACCACTAATCCCCGCACCACTACTCCCAACACCACTATACTAGGAAAGACACACCTTTGACGGTAATATGACACGTGTTTCACCTCTACACGAAGCACCCTCAGGTGATGAGACTCTGCGGTAGCTGACCGCTAAGTGAGCAGCAAGCCAAAGTAGCTGCTGACGACGATGTATTATTAAGGCGGTAAGTTGGGTTAAAACCAGATTTCTCCCAAAAAAGGAAGTTTAATTTTTTGGCATGGAAATAAGCTGGTGTTTCTATATATATGAGGCAAATGGACGAATAGGGACATGGTGTTTATGTAATTCAGGTAACCCATATAAAATGGGTGCCTGATGATTCATTGGAATAAGACTACTCCGAGACAAGTTGTGATCGGGAAAAACATATGATGACTTGAAATAAACTTTTTGGTTAGGTCAGACTCCAATAGCTCAAAGTCATTCAATTAAGATAACATCGTTAACCTTCCGGGTGTACTCGCTATTCTCTATTATGACAACAGTATTTCCCTTCTCGGCTTTAGTAACAATAAAGTTATTGTCTTTGATTTTCTGCTTTTATCATTATCATTACCACTACAGCCTTTCAAAAGTCCACCTGCATTCATCGACTTCCTGCAAGTCTTACCAGGCCATCACTCCATCTAGTGGGGGGGACACCCTTTACTTCGCCTGCCAGTACGAGTCTGCCACTCGAGAACCCTTTTTCCCTATCGGTTATTGGTTCTTCGAGCCATAGAGCCGTACCATTGCCACGTCAGCTTACTAATCCTGCTATGCCCTCCACTTCACGGCTCGTCCCAGGTTGGGGCGCACTGTTGCGGTGTGTTAGTGAGGCTAAAAGAGCCTCTTCCAAACCTGCAGCTAATTCCATTAAAGGAGACTTCTCTTTAACTTTTACAAAAGGTCGGTTTTCATCCATTTTGTTCCCACGATTCCCACAATAGCTAGGGGAATACTTGGTCACCCCCGTAAGAGCCCCGCATGCCGAGGGAAGGGCTAAAATACTACCCGAATCGCCCTGGTCTCGGGTAGGCACCGTTTGCGACTGGACTCCCTCTAACCACGCATCCATCGGCACGGTACGCTTGACACCTTGGATTGGGTTAGGATAGGAAAAGGGGGAGGGATAAAAGAAAAGAAAAAGGGGTCCATCCGAGGGTTTCTGTTCTGTCTGTTTCCTATTGCACCAGACCAAATAACAGGCGGCAACCACGTGAAGGAGAACTCCTCAGACTTGCCCTGGGGATCGACACGACCTGTGCTCTCCCCCAGAGCCATACGCCAAACTGCTCGCCGGACAGGAGAGCAGAATAGGTGTTAATCTAGTTCTATTTATAATATCAAAAAGTTAGGAGTAGACTAACCCCCGCCCTTTTATCTACGGGTGTCCCTCTAGGCACAATTGTTGGCTTCTTTCTGTTCTTAGTTTATATTAATGACTTACTCTACTTGGTAGGCACTAACCATGACATAGTTTTAATTGCTGATGATACTTCGTTGATTTACTGACTTAAAAAGCAATTATTGAAATATGACGGAATGAATAATGCTGCATCAAAAGTAGTACACTGGCTTAACGTTAATAATAATTTGCTTTTGAACGGTAATAAACGAAAATGTATTAAATTCATCACACCTAATGATAAACAGGTGAAAACTAGTGTGCTTTTAAATAAGGAGGATTTGGTATTAAATACTTCGATATTAGTATGATCATAGATAAAACAGAATAGTAGGCTATCTTCTAAGAAATGTGTCAAACGCCACTAATATGTGTGCGTGCCTGGCAAGTGGCAGTTCGGACTCGTACGCAGGAGCCACAGCACGCACACAACGATACTGTTTGACTTCGGCCAGACCTTTACTTAACGGCCAATGACGCGCTCCGTAATCACCAGAGATCGGAATTGTGTGTATGAAAATACCTAAACCTTGCAGTGGGACATAATATGGAGCTGTTACAACCACTTTATCACTCCTACTCTTCTACATACCAGCTAAACCAGAATGATGGAGTTACTGTTAATGTAAATACTTCATTAAAAAATAAAGTAAAAGAGATAAAACTGGCACAGGCGTCTTGTATTCAAGTAGACATATCAAATAATATACTCTTATGTATCTATCGCTCGCCATCAAATACTAATATAGATAATTTTTAGCTTCTCTTAGTGCACACCTCGAGACAATATCGATGCATAAAATATAATAATAGCTGGGGACATAAATATCGATATTAGACCTAAAAATACGGAGCTATCTCAAGAATATAAGAATAGAATGAGCTATCTTAATATGTTGGCAGAATTTGAAATACTTCCAGGACATATGCTACCCACAAGGAACTTCAACTGTTTGGATCACTTTATGCTCAAAACAGACCGTAAAAAGGATCTGGCTTTCATAGCAATATTACATACAACCATTACAGACCATTTTACTACATTTCTATGCTTGTCCAAAATTAAATATAGTCAATTTTCAAATAAAACTAAATCTATACTAGACTACGACAAAGCTCGAAAATATCTACAAGAAAGTAATTTGGCTAAGTTATTCGAATGTTATGACCCTAATGTACTCGTATTAACTGACCTTCTTTTGAAAAATGTAGCTAATTCTATAAAAAAAAACAATATTATTACTATTAAAATTCCGAAGAGTAAGCGTATTATAAAACCATGGATTACAACTGGTATTCTTAAGTGCATAAATAGTAGAAATAAGTTACAAAAGAACTTAAGAAAAGACCCACACAATGCAATTTTAAAAATAACCTACTTAAGATATAGAAATTACTGCAATAATCTAATTAAAAAGCTGAAAAGAAGGTATGAAAGAGAACAACTTGCTAAATCAGTTTCAAATAATAAGCTACTCTGGAAAAATATAAAAAATATAACAAACTCGAACCAATCGAAAAGTCAAAACACAGAAGTATTAAATAATAAACCCACCCCTACCGAAGCAGCAAATTTTGTTAACGAGTATTTGTTAACATTGGTAAACAACTTGCTCAACAAATTAAAGATATTGCCTTGCATGACTTATATAACCTTTCTGACACACTGCCTGCACTGGGAAATTCCTTCACGCTCCTCGTCACAGATCACGATGAAATGGATAGAATCTTGATGAGCCTAAAATCTAATAGTGCTCTTGGTAGGGATATGATTTCAACAAAGTATTTAAAATTTGTAAGATATGAAGTCGTTTCTATTATAACTCACCCTGCCAAACATTGTTTTAATAAGAGGATATTCCCTACCCTGTTAAAACAATCTATTATTATTCCGGTACACAAGAGTGGAGATAGGACGGAAGTGAATAATTATAGGCCCATATCCATATTACCTAGTATATCAAAAATTTTGGAAAACCTTATTAATAATCGTTTGGTAAATTTTTTAAATAAATATAATACTTTGTATGCATCCCAATTTGGATTTAGAACGGGTAAATCCACAGAAGATGCTGTAACTTCCTTAAGCTCGCTAATAATTGAAGAAATTGATAAAAAAAATAAATGTTTAACGGTGTTTCTTGATATCAAAAAAGCCTTTGACACCGTCTCTGTCCCCATCCTACTAAAAAAAATGGAAAAGGTTGGAATAAGGGATGCACCTTTAACTGTTTTTAAAAGCTACCTCTCTAATAGGAAGCAGAGAGTTAAGTTGGAACAGTACTTAAGTGAAGATGCAGAAATGGAAGCGTTTTGGGTGCTACATTATTTCTTGTATATATCAACGGCCTTTATAGCCTAAAAATAAATAAGGCAAATTTCTTCTCCTATGCCGATGATATTGCAGTCGTCTTCTCTGGAAATTCCTAGCAAGCTGTGAAAAATAGTGCCGAAAAATGAATGGCTCAAATAGCTACTTGGTTAAAATGTAACTTGCTCTCATCTTCACTCTCAACTACACTTGAACACAGATAAAACTAACTATATATGTTTCAGTATCTACAATAAAAATCAACCTGATGACAGATTTAGTATAAGGGTTCACGATTGTTGTAACACCCAGGATACAAACTGCAACTGCCCGATCATTAATAAAGTTACCCATACTAAGTACCTGGGCGTCATGTTGGATCAGAGACTATCCTGGTACCCACAGCTTGAGCAAGTTACCGGAAGAGTCAGAAAGTTGATTTGGGTCTTTCGATCATTAAGGCATGTGGTTCCGGGTATTAATAAAAAAATATGAGCGAGAAACATCAAGAACAATTTTGAATGATATATATATATATATATATATATATATATATATATAATATATATATCGCCTTAGTTCAATATGTCTTGGAATATTGCATTCCTGTTTGGGAAGGTGCGGCAAAAACCAAGTTTATAGAGGTTGAGAGAGCACAACGTGTGCTTATTAAAGTTATGATCTTTAAAATATTAGCTACCCCACGGAAAGACTTTATCTCGAAAGTGGGCTACTTTCGGTAAGGAAGCTGTATATAGAACAGATTGCACTAAATAAACAAAAAATATACCCTACGATGCAAGAAAAAAAGGCCCCAAACAAAAACTAAGTTTGCTAGTAGTCAATATAATAGAATAATAATAAAATCAATAAAGAACTAAATATTTATTCGAAACAATATTGGTAACGCCAGTTAACAATCTACTTTATCAACATTACATTACATATCGCATTGAGTTCGTCCTAAGTTATATCTACTTTATCAACATGACTAGTGCATATTTTTTTGTTTCCTTCCTTCCTTCCCTTTCCTACCGCACGCGCTGCCGCCGAGGTGAAAAAGAGGATCTCGGCGCGCGTCATTATACTAAGTGATATTACGCCATCCGCAACGCACGGCCACCCGTCGCGTCTTATGTACATTAACCGCAAACCGCGCAGGACGAACATTGAGTGCTCCTGTTTATGTTTAATATTCACCGCATCAGACATTGTGTCTTTGTAACTCATAAAAGTGTGAGACGCCCCCGTAAGGGCAAAGGTGGAGAGTGTGGGACTTCACGAGACTGTTCCGAGAGTGCGTGTGCGCCGAACCACGTGGCGAGCTCGCTGTATAGCAGACACTCCAGGAGGAAGGCGCGGCAGCCCTCATCAGGTCAGTGCGTGCTATCCCACCTATTTATTTTCCCCTTTGCCGTATACACCAAAATTACAGTCCACTAAATCTTTATCGAAGATACCTTAAGTTACTGGCGTCTCCATTTTTAATGGTCCTTCGAGCCGGATTGGCCTTGACTTTCCGCCCTTATTAGATCGTTATCGTAATAAGCGTTTATATAATTAATTATTTATATTTTAATCCGACTTCGGATTAACCCCGCCCTTATTAGAACACTAGAATAGGTCCTAATAGGTGACATTCATAGTAATTTTAAAACTATATTCATAGAATGAATAAGCATATAATTATCTATATAAATTATTTGTTGTATGTTCACATCACGTCATCAACTTTTAACTACATCTATAGATTATACTGTTAAATTACATTTATTATTTGATCACATATATTTAAGCATTATATTCGTTATAAATAACTTCATAATTATTATAAAAGTTAACAATTAAAGTTCATCGTTAACAAAACTAATAATCGCGAAGTGTGCAGCCTCCGTAATTACTTCCTGGCGAGATCGGATGATCCATTCTATAAGGACGTCATTTCTTATGATAAAGGACTTACCCCTCTATCCTTAGCCAACGAGCAATGGCAAGACCCGGCAGTGCAGACAATTTCCGACCGGGTGACCGTGTGGAAGGAGAAGGAGCTCCACGGGAGGTTCTACAAGGCTCTACATGAGCCTTTCGTAGACACAGTAGCCTCCCTCCACTGGCTACGCTTTGGTGATCTCTTCGGGGAAACCGAGGGTTTTGTCTGTGCAATACAGGATCAGGTTATTAAGACCAACAACTATCGGAGATACATCCTAAAGGATGGCACCGTGGACATCTGTCGATCTCCGGTTGTTCGGCGCTTTCTAACTCTGAGTACTTGCACGGGCACAACCTAGTAGCCAGAATTCTTCACCAGGAGCTCGCTCTGAAATACGGTCTCGTGGATCGGAAATTGCCGTATTACAAGTACTTGCCGGAAGCCGTGCTCTATTGGGACCGAGCCATCATCACAGACAGGACTATTCTTGCGAATAAGCCTGATATTGTGCTGATGGACCGGGCACAGTCAAGGATATTTTTGGTCGACATTACCATTCCGTATGACGAGAACCTCGTGAAAGCCGAAACAGACAAGCAAACAAAATATCTGGACCTGGCTCACGAGGTGACCGACATGTGGGGTGGTCTGCCGACTGAAATTATTCCTGTAGTCGTCTCTGCAAACGGGCTAATCCCAGTCAGCCTCTCGGGTCATCTGAGGCGACTGGGACAACGTGGCGGACCGCTACGGGCTCAAATGCAGAAGGCGGTGCTCTTCGATACCGCCCGCATCGTCCGCTGGTTTCTTTCCCTTTCCCCCTAACCCTCGGCCGTTTGGTCTCCCCTGCCGAGGGCGTCCATCTGGTTGGGCTTTTATTTATTTATGTATTTTTATATTTATTTTATGTTATTGATATTTATGTATTACATACATTTCATTTATAATTATATATTTATAGAACCCAACCAGATGAGAAAACTATATAGATACCCCGTAATAATAATAATAATAAATAATACCGAGGGTTTTGTAATATAATTCAACCGCGTAGCGAGGTCGCTTACAGACTACCCGCTTATAATTATATTATTTTTGCCGCATAACTTAAGTTGTAATGCCGCCTAAAAAACAAATAGCATCGAATAATAGCGATTCCTCGGATAATGAGGGCACACCTGATGCTGAGTTGGTTTTATTGTTAGCTAAACGAGATGCTTTATTTGAAATAGTGCAAAAAATATAAGATATGTCCTCGGACATCCACACAAACACTTCCACGATGGAGCGTTTTCTTGATGGAAGTTCTAATATTAATGCTTTACGTATTGAGTTTAAACAGGTCTTAGATAATTATAATTCACATTTATTAAAAATAAACCCTATTGCTAAACCTGATTATAACAGCCTCATTGCGTTTGAGTCTCTTTGCGGTAGAATAAATAGGCTTTATTTACAATATTCGCAATCTAATTCACAAAGTACTAGTACACCATCTAAAGCCAGATTCTCACTTCCGCCTATCGAACTTATGCCATTTTCGGGTGACATTCGCTCATGGCCTTTATTTTATGCTAGCTTTAAATCAACCGTCCATGACAACACATCAGTTATACTATTTGCTAGGTAAACTAACGGGCAAAGCCCTATCTGTATGCTCAGGTATAACTCCTTGCGCTGAAAATTATAAAATTTTATTGCAAGCACTCGTCGACAAATATGAAGACCGGCGTGTGCTAGCATCTACATATATTAATCAGATGTTCGAATTTAAGCCATTGCAATCGGCCACCGCAAATAATTTTGATTTATTTGCTGATAACTTTATAAGTGCAGTGCGCGCTTTACAAAACTTAAAGTTAGATAATCTCGCGGACTTAATTGTTCTTCACATCGCGCTTAAGAAGCTGGACCCGGATACCATTCGCTCTTTCGATTATAGTCATAACTCGATGGTACCTACCTTTGATGATTTAGTAAATTTTATTAAGACCCGCTCCAAAGTTTTGCAACGCACCGATTCTAGTACAAATTCTAATAGCGCACCAAACAATCGACGAGGTAACGGTAATAATCGTCGCTGTAATAATACTTCGTCGCCGAAGTATCAGGCGTACGTAAGCACGACGACTAGTTACTCAAAGTGTCTGTGCGATAATATTGTGCATCAACACCTATTTAAGTGTGCAGACTTTAATAAAATGACGCCGCAGGAACGATTTAAATGCGTAAAGAGTAACAATGCATGTGTGAATTGTCTCAGTTTAAGTCATCGGGTGTCTAGTTGCTCTTCAAATTATAGTTGTCGAGTTTGTAAATTTAAACATCACACATTGTTGCACTTCCACCGCAGAAGCGATAATGCTTCCCTTGCGCTGGCGCGTTCTCCACCGCTTCAGCCAGTTACACTGAAGTCTACAACCTCCGCGCCCGCACACTCGCCACCCCTCACCGCAGGTGCGCGTTCAGACGTCGCGCTGTGTACTTCGTTCAAGAATGTTTCTCAACGTTCACCGCCTCCCGCGCGCGCAAGTCGTTCGCAGAGAACTGTTTTATTATCAACCGCTCAAGTATTTGCTTACGATGCTAAGGGAGAGAAACAAATTATTCGTATATTATTAGACTCCGCGGCTCAAAGCCATTTTATGACTAAAGAGTGCTGTCATCGTTTAGGCGTTCAACAACACGATACCGAATGTACTGTAGTAAAGGGATTCGGTGGAGTTGAAAAAATTGTAAAATCGAAATCGATTGATATTAAAATTTTCTCACGATTCGACTCGAATATTAACTTCAATATTTCAACGCTAGTTGTTGATCAAATCACCGACCTTTTGCCCACCGCTGTGGTAGACACATCTGTCTTATCACACTTCCATGGCATAAGACTCGCTGATGAATGTTATAGCATGCCTAATAAAATTGATGTTTTGATAGGCGCATCCCTTTTCCCGCACTTACTGTGCCCAGACGTAATTTATTCGTCTAACGACTTGTCCGGGCCCTCAGCTTTGAGTACGGTATTTGGTTACGTTATTATGGGCTCAGTGCCGACACTTCAGGTAAATCATTCTTTAACGTGCTGCTCAGTTCTAGAGTCTCCTATCGTTGACAAATTAGTGCAACGATTTTGGGAGCTTGAACAGCCACCCTCCGCACCGCCCATTCAGTGTCCTTCAGACATTGAATGTGAAGAGTTTTATAAATCTACGACATCCCGCGATCCTTTTACTGGTAGATATATTGTTGGCCTGCCATTTAAAGATGACGTTTACTCTCTTGGAGATTCTTATGAAACCTCTCGACGACGATTCATGTGCTTGGAGAGGAAACTTCAAGCCTCGCCTACATTAAGGTTAGCATATGATGACGTCATAAAGGAATACTTAGCTAAAAATTATATATCCCCCGCACCGCCGTATGACTCTCATGAACCCGCTCCAATATATGTCATACCGCATCATGGAGTCTTACGCGAAGATAAGAAGTCAACGCGTCTGCGCATCGTCCTGGATGCTAGCAGTAAGACTAGCACTGGGCGATCATTAAATGATATTCTGCATTCAGGACCAAATTTGCAAGGCGACTTGTTCAATATAATTTTAACTTTCCGCTTACATCCAATCGCTATGACAGCCGACTGTCGCCAACAATTTCTGCAAATAGTTGTTCGCGATTCTGATCGTCGTTACCAATGCTTCCTATACCGTTTCCGTCCACAAGACCCACTTGTGTTATACCACTTCAATCGCGTGTCCTTCGGTTTAACTTCGAGTCCATACCATGCATTGCGCACGGTAAGACAGCTCATTGATGACGACGGCGCAAAGTATCCGCTTGCGAGTCGTATCGCATTTACTTCGCTATATATGGACGACATCGCGTTCTCTATGCCCAGTGAATCCGAGGCCAGTGAGACCTCTCGGCAGCTGATAGACTTATTCAAGGGTGCCCAATGGGACCTGATAAAATGGCATAGTAACCGTCGATCTGTTTTAGATGACTTCCCTACTTCCCATAAAATTACAGGAGAAGTAGAGTTCGATAAATCAATGCCACATAAAATACTAGGCTTGCATTGGTCTACCGATAGTGACGCCTTTTATTTTAAGATATCTGTTCCCGCTGATGTGACGTGCACTAAGCGCGCCATCTTATCTACTGTCGCTCGCCTGTGGGACATAATGGGTTTCGTTGCTTCCACAGTCGCGTACGCCAAATTGTTAATAAAGCAGCTTTGGCAACTTAATTTAGATTGGGACGACATACCACCACCGCCAATTATTAAGATGTGGAGGCAATTCTGTGCTGAATTACCAGCTCTTAATGATTTACGTATCCCGCGACATGTTGGTGTATCCAAAAACTGTACTGCGTCACTGGGGTTTTCCGACGCCAGCGAGCGCGCATACGGTGCCGTAGTCTACATACATGTAAAGAGCGTCAATAGTAACACCGTCCACTTGATTTGTGCAAAGACTAAAGTCGCACCGACGAAACCACTATCTATTGCACGCCTTGAGCTTTGTGGAGCGGTTTTACTCTCAAAATTGCTTCGCAGAGTACTCGACAATTATTCTCTTGACCTTGCAATATCAGTCTATGCCTTTGTAGATTCAAAAGTAGCTCTGTACTGGATAAAGAGTTCGCCACACAAGTGGCAGACCTTTGTTGCAAACCGCGTTGTTCAGATTACCGACAATATTCGCGCTGATAACTTTTATCATGTCGCAGGTACTGAGAATCCCGCTGACATACTTTCACGTGGCGTTACGCCAAGTAAATTAGTTTCAAACCCCCTGTGGCTTCATGGGCCTCAGTGGACTTCGTTAGATCCATCTCAATGGCCTCTTCGTACTTTAGACAATGAGGTTATTGCAAATATGCCTGAGAAGAAGATTTTTTCGCACACTGTGTGCACATCCGTCTGTAATTCTGCGATTTATGAGCTCGCACTCCGCATCTCTTCTTGGAGTAAACTTCTACGTATAATTGCGTACGTGTGTAAGTTTGCTAAATTATTGCCCCGCCGCAGCACTACTGTAGTGACTGCTGATGATCTCAGTTTCTCTGAGGTTATAATCCTCCGCGCCCTGCAAAAACAGCATTTTGCAGTGGAATATTTAAATATTGAAGGTAACAAACCTTGCTCGCCCGCTTTCAATCGTTTAAGGCCTTTTCGCATTGGTGGTCGTCTTTCGAACTCCGCATTAGATTACACACAAAAACATCCAATTATACTCCCGCGCAGTGATCATGTAGTGAACATGATCATTAACTATTATCATATTAAAAATTTATACGCTGGGCCTGAATTGTTGTTGTCATTGCTCCGTCAAAAATTTTGGATACTTTCCGCACGCCGCACTGTGAGAAGCAGAGTCTACAAATGTAATATATGTTTCCGGCTTAGACCCCGTCCAACTTACCCTTTGATGGCTGATCTTCCCCATAGTCGTGTAAGACAAGCTATTAAGGCATTTAAACACACGGGGTTCGATTATGCCGGTCCTATCGCATACACTCCTGTACGTCGTCGTGGTGTACGCAGCGAGAAGGCGTACTTATGTGTTTTCACATGCCTCACGACTCGAGCTGTACATATAGAAATCGCTACAGATCTTAGTAGTTCTAGTTTCCTCGCTGCGCTTAAACGTTTCCTCTCTAGACGAGGGCCGATTCAGTTTTTATATTCGGATAATGGAACGAATTTTAAAGGTGCCGCTTCGTATCTTCGCGATCTCTATAAATTTCTAAACGTTGAATACCGCCCAAAGCTTGAGCAAGAGTGTGCTGAGAATCGTATAACATGGAAGTTCATCTGTCCCAACTCTCCTAATTTTGGAGGCGCCTGGGAGAGTATGATCAAAGTCGTAAAAACGCATCTGTTCCGAGTTATCGGACATCAGTTACTTCCATACGAAGAGCTTAATACTGTTCTTGCGCAAATTGAGTGCTTGCTAAACTCGCGGCCCTTGACAGTATTGAGTTCTGATCCTGCAGAGCCTTCAGCTCTTACTCCGAGTCATTTTTTGAATACCGCACCTTTATTGTCATTACCCGCACCCAAAGTCAAATCTGACTCTACCAGTCTGTTACACAGGCATTCTTTACTGGATAAATTAGTTCAGTCGTTTTGGGACCGGTGGAGGACGGAATACCTTCACGGATTACAAGTTCGTCAGAAGTGGAACATCCCGTCTACGGCTATCGTACCAGGCATGGTTGTAATTGTGATAAATGATAATGAACCGCCCCTTGCTTGGCCATTAGCGATTGTCGAGTCTGTTCATCCTTCGAAGGATGGCGTAATTCGAGTAGTGACCGTGAGAACTACTAAGGGAACATATCTCCGTCCTGTTGCTCGTATCTGCCCTCTCCCAAGACAATAAATCACGATTATTTTGATTATAATTATTTATTTATTTATTTATTTATGCTTTATTTGCACACCGAGTACAAAAAGGCGGACTTAATGCAACAAGGCATTCTCTGCCAGTCTACCTCCAGGCTAAGCAGAGAAGATATTGTGGGTGCAAAGTGCTACTGAGTTAAAACATTTAAGTAGACATACACATTAAATATTGCAACACATATTATAAACATACGTATCATTACATATACATATATACACATATACATATATATACATATATACACATATACATACACATATACACATACATACATATACATATACATACATATATATATATATATACATATATATACATACACACATACATACACATACACACACATACATACACATACATATACATACATATGCACATATACATATACATACATATACACATACACACATACATATATACATATACAAACATAATTAAATATAGCTGTTTCCGATTCAAACACCTATGAAATATTTGAAATAAAAACAGGATAAGGGAACAGTTAGAATTTAAGAATATGAGAAAAAAAAAATGTTAATCGACAAACTACTCCTGCAACGCCAGAAAATGATTCCATAGCAAGCGTTTGAACGATGCTTTGCTCGTGGCTGCACGTACACTGCTCGGTAGCTCGTTCCACAATCTTACCGCGTGAGACGTAAAAGATTTATACAAGAAGCTAGTGTGACAGAGGGGGACATGGAGATTAGACTTTTCCGTAGAACGGAGACAACGATTATGAGAATCACCCTGATACTGAAATTTACATTTCAGATATTCAGGGACAAACGGATCGTGTAAAACTGAAAATAATGTGCACAGTATTCTGAAATATCTGCGATAGCGGAGGGGTAGCCATTTAAGCTGAGAACGATAAGAGGAGATGTGGTCGTATTTACGTAAACCGAAAATGAAGCGTATACAGTTATTAAGGAGTCGATCCAGTTTGTTTAGAAGTTCTTGAGAGGCATCAGCATAGCAAACATCTGCATAATCTAAAATAGGCAACACTAGAGTCTGTATTAGCATCACCTTAGTCCCTATCGGTAAAAAATTCTTGAGTCGATACAGATAACGCAGAGTGTGAGTGACCTTTTTGCTCACTTCATATATATGCGGTCGCCAAGTGAGGGTGTTGTCAATAACTAAGCCAAGATCTTTAACAGTTATTGAGTAAGGAATAGCAACATTATTAAAAATTATAGGAGGTAGCACCTTCATATCAATTTTAGGCAATCTACGAGAACTACCAACCACAATAGCCTGACACTTAGTTGGATTAACCCTAATACCAAATCTGTCTGACCAATAATAAATACTGTTAAGGTCGCAGTTAAGCTTCTTAATCACATCATCGATACCTGCCGCCTCAGTTTGAGCATAAATTTGTAAGTCATCAGCATACAGATGGTACGAACAGCGAATGTGGGATGTAATGAGATTTATAAAGACTGAGAACAGGAGAGGAGAGAGAATTCCGCCTTGAGGAACGCCAGCAGACAACGAACACCAATCAGAGACGATCTGACCCACTCGAATAGCCTGCTGACGACCCCGAAGATACGACGAGAACAAGTCCCGTGCTGACGAAGAGAATCCCAGGTGACAAAGTACAGCTAGGAGAATATCATGATCAACAGCGTTAAAAGCGTTAGAGAAATCTATTAGGACTAACACAGTCAATTTTGAGTTCTCCATTCCAGTACGAAAATCTTCTGTAACTTTCAAAAGAGCTGTGGTTGTACTGTGCCCAGGCCTAAAACCAGATTGAAATGTGCTAAGAAAATTATTTTTGAAAATGTAACAAGAAATTTGTTTGTGGACAATAGCTTCAAGAACTTTAGATAAAAAAGGGAGAATAGATATTGGGCGAAAGTGAGAGAAAGAACTGGGGTTATTTATTTTGGGCAGCGGAATAACAAATGCTTTTTTCCAAAGTGTGGGAAAATCCCCAGTCAATAATGAATGATTAATGATGTGAGTAATAACATGAGTTACATTGTCTAGAATTAAGGTGATCATGAGTCTATTCACATCATCGAAGCCAACTGCCATAGACTTAATACAATAGATGATCTTTTTTATATCCTCATCAGCAACGGGAGAAAAATTAAATGTGCAGTTACGAGATTGTGGCATGGAATTCAAATAAGAAATAGTACTTGATTTAACAGAAGCCTCCATTTGGGTAGTTAGAGAAAAATGTAAGTTTAGGTCACTTATAGAAATGATTGCAGGGTCAACGTTACACGTAGGTTTACCGATCCCGATCGTCCGGAGAAATTTCCATGTATCAGCCATAGAAGAGTTCATGATATTATGGTGAATATAGCGGCGTTTAGCCGCTCGTACCATCTGATTACATCGATTTCTCGCAGCTTTGAATTTTGCCCAATTGAGTTCACAACGGTTCTGCTTGAATTTCCTAAACATCTGATCGCGCTTAGACATGGCCTTACGGATATTTTCAGTAATCCATGGCGCAGGCGCGCGCTTTAACCTAACCTCACGAATAGGTGCGTGTTTGTCAAACAGCTTATGAATATTAGAGTTAAATGTCGTAACCTTGTCATCAATACTCTCTGCATTAAATGTATCGCTCCAGTCTAAAAGCGAAGCATCATGTTGGAGCGATTCTACATTTACCCTAGCAAAATTACGCAGACGCACTATTACTGGCTTTACTTTGGGAGGTTTTATTTTATAGGAAATGAACAGTAAATCATGTCTCGAGAAACCAGGAGCAGGGAACTGTCCGTGGCACGCAACACGTTCTTCTGAGGAGACTAATATCAAATCTAATAAAGTATCCTCAGTAGTAAGATTATGATGGGTGGTTTCAAGTGGAAGTATTGAAAAATTTGCCGATTCAATGATTGAACGCAGTCCACGCGATCTTGGGGTATCACTTAGAAGATTTGTGTTAAAGTCACCCATTAAAATGTGATGTTGATAATCAGAACAAACTGAAAGAAGTGCCTCTTCAAGTTCACATAAATAATTGGAATTAGGTGGACAATAAATGGCACCAAGCATAACCTTATTTCCACCAATAACAATCTCTAAAAAAATATATTCAAGTGATCCAGTACATTGTGAAGGTGAGGCTGATAAAATTTTGTAAGGAATACCACTTCGCAGGTATACTGCTACACCACCTCCTCTTTTATCAATGCGATCGTTACGAAGTAAAATAAAGCCTGGTAATCCGTAAGAAATAGAAGGTAAAGTTGGGTTTAACCAGGTTTCCGAGATAAGTACCGCGTGGATATTTTGAATATTAAAAGTTTCTAAAAGGTCATTGTAATGCTGCGGAATACTCTGGGCATTAATGTGACAAACGTTGAAATTTTTATTATAACTATCGAATTTTTGGGTCAGGAGAGAACGAAGTGTAGGTAGTTCAAATTCAGAGTCTGAAAATGAATAAAAGGAAAAGGAATCAGAATTAGCAGAGGTGAATGAATCGTTATCGGAAACTGCCATGTCACTAAAAATCAGTATATAATATTATATGAAAATAAATAAACATATAAATAACTTAAAGAAATAAATATATAACTTATTTAAGTAAATAAAAATAAATATCTTTAATATATTATGTTTAATATACGCTGTATTGTAATTTAGATATTGATTTAGATTGCTACCACACCTGCTGGTAGACTGTTTACAAAACGAGATTAATAATAAAAAAAGAATTAAAAAAAATGAGATCAAATCAAAAATAAAAAAGAATTAAAAAAAAAAAATCAAATCACTTTGGTCATAAAACTATCAGAAAAAGTTAAATATAAAATGCAACAAAAGTTGTTCTTATGCACCTATGTTATAAAACAAACATATAAAATAATGAAACACTACTAATAAAAATATTCCATAATGCTTAACGAAACCTTAGATATACACACTTAAGGTTGATAATTACTTAAACTAAAAGTTGTTTACCAACTCTGAGCGGCCAGCGAATGAGAACAATGCAATGATTCACAGTACAGAAAAAGTGGCCTGCGCTATTTATGTTGAACAACCAGTAACCATATGCCCTTCTAAGTATAATGATCAAACAAATTATCGAAACAAATATATGGTATTAGTGTTTCTTTACCGTACGCCTAGTTCGCGTTACTTCGCTGCGCGTGTTTCCAGGCTCCCTAGAAACCCTGGTTTCTTCCATCACCGGTTGAGGTTCCTGATCACATCTTGCCTTGCTATGTTCACGTACCAGCCGGTTGAGATCCTCATTGCATTGAATACACTGGCGGGAACCATCGGGCAATCTGACGCTAATGAAGCCATTTGAAGACCAAACCTTTTTTATCCCAAATTGTTTTCGAGCTTGCATGAATAAATTCTGCCGATATTTTGTGAGAAACTCGGATAACGTAAACGATGATCCCTTCAGCATAGTCTTCTTGTACCAGGCAGCAGAACGCATCGAGAAATCAGCAAAGCGAAAAAGTATCGGTCGGTTGTGACCCGTCTTTGCCCTACCGAGTCTATGAGCCACCCGGATAGACGATGATGAGAGATTCGTCATGCTCAGGTGTTTCTGAAGAATGTTTACAACAACATTAGGCACATCTTCATCAGCTTTTTCTGGAACACCGCTTAACAAAAGATATTTTCTGCGGTGTCTTGTCTCAATGGAGTCAACTGACCGGCTAATCTCTGCTATTTGTTGGCGAAGCAGGTTGAACATATCTTGAACAAAGTCCCGAAAAGAAGTAAAGTCCTGACCAACCTTCTCAACGGCAACAGCCTTGGAAGAACTGGAACCGAGCTGCTTCTCAAACTCTTCCATCTTACGAGTGATTAACGCTTCCAGGGACCTCTGAGTTTCGGCAATGTCAGCAATTGTGGCCATAGTGATGAACAAAATTCACAAAGTGATTATAGAAACAAAATGTGCTCCAGCAGTGTGGTGCAATTGAAAAAAAAAAAATCTATTGCATTACAAACTTGCCTTTAAAGTAATTTAGGTGTTTTATACGTGATAACGTCCCTAAAATAAATGTAAGTAAATAGTTTATTAAGTGATTAGTAATTAAAGTAAGACGAACACGTATGCACTTATTTATCACCCACCCGTGAATCCGTGTCGAATGCGAATCGACAGCGTAATGTCGATTCGCATTCGACACGGATTCACGGGAATTATTTATCTAAATTAGGAATTAAGTTTATATTTATATATATTAAAAAAGTATTAAACCGCAATATTATATTTATGTATACATTTTCTCGCTTACCAAGTAAGGTTAGTAGATGAGACATGCGCATTGAGCGCATCCTCTCACTTTATATACCGCTTATTTATTTGTTTTCCTTTTACTTTTTATATTACGGTTGTCTTTTAAAGGTGACCCTTTAAGGGCGGGAGGAAATGGTAACGCCAGTTAACAATCTACTTTATCAACATTACATTACATATCGCATTGAGTTCGTCCTAAGTTATATCTACTTTATCAACATGACTAGTGCATATTTTTTGTTTCCTTCCTTCCTTCCCTTTCCTACCGCACGCGCTGCCGCCGAGGTGAAAAAGAGGATCTCGGCGCGCGTCATTATACAAAGTGATATTACGCCATCCGCAACGCACGGCCACCCGTCGCGTCTTATGTACATTAACCGCAAACCGCGCAGGACGAACATTGAGTTCTCCTGTTTATGTTTAATATTCACCGCATCAGACATTGTGTCTTTGTAACTCATAAAAGTGTGAGACGCCCCCGTAAGGACAAAGGTGGAGAGTGTGGGACTTCACGAGACTGTTCCGAGAGTGCGTGTGCGCCGAACCACGTGGCGAGCTCGCTGTATAGCAGACACTCCAGGAGGAAGGCGCGGCAGCCCTCATCAGGTCAGTGCGTGCTATCCCACCTATTTATTTTCCCCTTTGCCGTATGCACCAAAATTACAGTCCACTAAATCTTTATCGAAGATACCTTAAGTTACTGGCGTCTCCAAATATATCGAATGTAAAAAGGTAACATAATTGGTTAGAGTCACTTAATTATGAGAACACTGAGCTGCTTTTACATACAGTGAAATAGTACACACACACATACACACACAAACACACGCGCGCGCGCGCACACACGCACATGCACACACGTTTAGTCTGTAAGTTTTTCTTTGTAATACATATTTTATAAGTACATAATTTAATATATAGATATTGACATGGAAGAGCGGATTCACCTGGTATAGGCATTATTTGCTTAAAAGGAGAATCCGTCACTAATGTCTGTAAACCAATTCTACTTGCTGAAATAAATTTTATTATTTATTTATTTATTTAAGTTGAACCGGTTTTGAACTTTACCGGTTCAGTTTTGGTTTTTTGTATTACATGTTTCCTTACCTTTGAAACACCGAACTACATATAAATATTTGCAAGCTGCTAATAGAGTTTTAAATTATTTTTGTTTTGAACTTTTCTGCTTCAAACTTGGTTTTTTTAGTTCTACTTGTTCTATATCTCTGAAACACCAAATTTCACACATCTGCAAGCTATAATACAGTTTTAGATATTTTTGTTATTATTGTGTGTAGTTTTCTAGTGCTAACCGAGAAGAGCTTTATTTTTTGACCTACTTCAAAAAAGGATGAGGTTCTCAATTCGACTCTATGTTTTTTATGTATATATGTTACTCAATTATTCCGTCAATGAAAGATAAACTTTATTGATCATTTTTTGTTAGGTAGGTCAATTTTCAGAGGTAGTCGTATACATTTTGTAAAAATTGGTTCAATATTTTTTGAAAAAATTCAAAAAAATCATTTGAATACGCTGTAACGCCTGACAAAAAGCGAGCAAATGCATGTTTGGATGTTTGAATTTCCATTATGCAGGTATAGTATTAAAGTTGGTTGGTTTTTTTTAAATTATTAAACCTACACTGCATCAATTTCAAATAAAAGCAGAAAATAAATTAAAAACATTTATTTCAAACCCAAGAACGTTGTGTGTAAGCTACTTTACACATTGAGAGTTCGGAACATGCAATAATATTAATTGTTTTCCTAGAAAGGATAAATATTTTTCTAATGTTAAAAAAGACTTTGTGTTCTTTGCGGTACAAAAGTCAATCCTAATCCATTGTTTACTAGGTAAAAAAAATCAGTCTGCCTCCACCACAAGCCACCGTGGATTTCATTGTTTTAACAGATAAAAACGTACAGTCTTGCAGCGCAACTTGTTAATACGTAGTATATTCCCGATATTTTGGTCAATCGCAGCTTCCTCCTGATTCCTGCTTATTTTGGACTTGCGCTTATTTTAAACCTGATTTTGAAGATTACGGATTACCTGTACCTTATCACGCACAAGTATACCAATAATACTGAGAAAATATATAAAAATGTATTACAGATTGCAGATGTATAAAATTCGGTATTTCAGAGATACAGAACAAGTAGAACTAAAAAACCGAATTTGAACCGGAAATGTTCAAAACAAAAATTAATATAAAACTATATTAGCAGCTTGCAAATATTTATAGTTCGGTGTTTCAAAGGTAAGGAACATGTAATACAAAAAAAACCAAAACTCAACCAGTAAAATTCAAAACCGGTCAACTTAAGTGGTTGTAACAGCTCCATGTTATGTCCGCTGCAAACTTTATGTATTTTCACACACCCAATTCCGATCTCTGGTAATCACCTTTGTTTGAAACTTTGTTGACTTTTAATAAAATTTTACTAGCAGCCTTTTTTAGGGTTCCGTAGTCAACTAGGAACCCTTATAGTTTCGCCATGTCTGTCTGTCCGTCTGTCCGTCCTCGCTTAATCTCTGTGACCGTTAGCACTAGAAACCTGAAATTTGGTACCGATATGTGTATCAATCACGCCGACAAAGTGGCAAAATAAAAATTGGAAAAAAAATGTTTTATTAGGGTAGCCCCCCTATATGTAAAGTGGGAAGTGATTTTTTTTAATTTCAACCCTAATAAGTGATATATTGTTGGAAAGGTATTTTAAAATGAATAGGGGTTTGCTGAAATCATTTTTTGATAATGTCAATAATTTCGGAAATTATCGCTCCAAAAGTAAAAAATAATGTGTCCCCCCCCCCTCTAACTTTTGAACTATAAGTTTAGAAAATATGAAAAAAATCTGAAAAGTAGAACTTTATAAGGACTTTCCAGGAAAATCATTTTGAACTTGCATGGAAACAACAGTACCCACTACCGGGAGCGCGGAGCGCTGCTGTACCTTTAAACTCATAAGTGGGAACGCTTATTGTGACGGACGGGAAACTACGGAACCCTACACTGAGCGTGGCCCGACACGCTCTTGGCCGGTTTTATTTGTTTTATTTTTTATTTTTGTAAAACAATTATTATATGGGTTTGTTTAAATAAATAAGCTTTTTATTAATGGGTTATATAACTATATCTATACATAAATACATACTTTTTTTTACGTGGTAGAGCCATGCTGCAGCTATATTAAGTGTATAGTTGTAGCACGAATGGGTCGGCTCGACCGGGGAAGGACCACGCTCTCACAGAATACCAGCGTCAAATAGCAGCTTAATGCTGCTGTGTTTCGTATGGTGAGTATACGGAGATACGGAGACCCTTTTTAGTGGAAAAGAAGCATTCCATCTTAGTGCTCAAGGCTGACAACGCATCTGCATTTTGATTCGCAAACGAGGATATATGTAGATGTCTATGGACCACAGCAACCTCTTACTATCAGGTGGACTGTGTGCGCGCTTGTCACCCTTTTCCTATGAAAAAAAACCTCATAATAACATTAATTATCATATCCTATCAAATCAAATTAATTTTAAAAATTAAATCTGAGCTGACTCCGTATTCTCAGTGTTAATTTACTTGTATTTTAGTTATTTGGCATTTGTTGTAATGTAAAACTGGTTTTTTTTTTTTTTTGAGAAACATTGATTATTTGAGAGGAAACTAAAGAAATGATTAACAAATATGATGCATATGTACGTATCCGTATCTATTATGTTTGTAAATATTATCACTATTTATAAAACTAAATGAGACTTAGCTGTAAAACAAAAAGACAGTGAAAACCCTGCAACAGTAGGCATTTACATTAGTCTCGCGCGGTGCGGGAGTTATCCTACTATTCTGTTTTTACTGTGGTAGACGGTGACCCAGCTATTTTACTCGAGCTAAGTAGATAGCATACATTGTGACCATATGTGGCAGGTTCTGCCATTTTGGCAGAATTGGCCTCTTATTTTAGCCTCCGATATGATCGGTTGACGTTTTATAAAACCTGGCAGTATTTGGCAGATTTGGGGTATTAAAAATAGATTTCATTATGGCAACCTCAAATGCTGAAAATGGCAACCCTAGGTACTTCGCCAGCATGTGGGGATTTCTCTTTTCTTCTAGTGTTGTTTTTGTATCACTTTTAATAAACAACTTAAAAAGTTTTTATTAAACGTTACCCCTACACTAGGATTTTCTTCTGTATCGTGGGGGGCAGTTTACAAACTTAAATTGCACAACGACAAACATCTAGACCCGGAACAATTATTTGTAGGCCATACAAATACTTGTTCCGTGCGGGATTCGAACCCGCGACTCCCAGCGCAGCCACTCATTTCTAAGCCACTGTGCCACGGAGTCGTCGTTGTGAGTGTTCATAATGTAAGTATTCATAAACAAGAGTTTATAAAATAGTCACGGAAGAGACGTAGTTTAGTTTGACATTGTATCTACTAGTAAACATCAAAAAAAAATAAGAATCGGTTCAGCATGCGAAAGAATATTCTCAAAAATGACACGAAACAGATTTAGCTATAAACAAACATGGTAGCGTCTATTTTGCACGTTAAACGAGGCATTGGTGAGCATGGCGATTGCATTGCATTGAAACCGACGAAAGATATGTTTAATTTTTATTTAGTAAAAGTATAACATTTAAATGTGTATTTTTTTCTTAGCTTAATACAATTATACAATGCAGCATTTAGGGATTTTTGACAACAGACTTTGGCTGGATTTTAACCAAAGTACGGCAGGATCTGTATTTTAAAGATGGTCACACTGTTAGCATAGAATATCCCATTATTCAAGATTAAAGACTATTAAATACGGTTAATTATCCTCGCCGTATTTATTCATTAATATAACTATATTATTTAAATGAAATTATTAGTACGACGAGAAATTGGAATATAAAAATAAAAAAGGATTTGTTTCAAAAGGTAAGTTGAATTATCAATAATAATAAATATTCAGTATACTTAAAGGTTATTTTTTTTTTTGATTAAAACAAGTTTTCAATGGTAAGTGTATAATATTTCCTAATATACATATGTATAAATATAGTTCAAGTGACCGTTGAACGAAACTTGAAACTCCTATTTTCTCAGTTTGTCTTTTCATACATATTTATTTATCTATGGATTTATGGTCATTGCCTTTCGGGACCGGAATCCGGGCATATATATATATATATATATATATATATATATATATATATATATATATATATATATATATATATATATATATATATATATATATATATATATAGCTCTCTAACGATGTCAGTTGGGTGATCGAAAGTCATGCACAACAAGGTACACCAAGTTTTTTATTATTTCTTTTTCCAGAAAATTATTTTTCTTATCTAAAACGCTTATGTACTTGGTTTTTTTATTTTATAATTTTTTGAAAAAAGAACATCTATATATCTACGCATACATGCTCGTCGGTTAAGGGTACTTTTAACGTGGCCCATTTTCAAAATATCGCCAATTTGGTCGATAAACTTTTTTCTAGGGCGTCCCTTCCCGACTCTGCCGTTCACATCTGCCATATAAATTTGCTTTGTCACTCTTTCCTCATTCATTCTTTCTACGTGACCAAAGTATTTATACCATTTCTCTTAAAGTATATTGTAATACCAACTTATCTAAATCTGTTGCAGAAGGGCGCCTAGCTCTTACTTATTTAGGAAAAACCGTACTCCTGATAATTTAGATAAATTAAAAGTTAAAATTAGAATTTCACAATTGCTAATTAGAGAGGCAACTAGAAAATAGAACGTTTCACAAGGAGTTTTCCTCCACGTACAACCTCTCTGTGGAATAGTTTACCACCGGCGATTTTTCCGGACCGGTACGACCCGGGGACCTTCAAGAAAAGAGCTTACTCCTTTCTAAAGGGCCGGCAACGCACCTGCAATTCTCCTGGTGTTGCGGTTGATCATGGGCGGCGGTAGTCACTTAACATCAGGTGAGCCGCATGCTCGTTTGCCCCCTCTTCTATAAAAAAAAAATCGTTCTCTAATTTTTGTTCTTCGATTGATGAGTACTTATTACTATTAAACGGGATGTGGCAAAAAATGAAGTGGTTGAAAGGTTATGGGTGTTCTAATACAAATAGGAGTTATATTGATTTAACAACTGCAAATCAGCTTTTACTCAGTTTGACTCCAGACTTTGTTTTTTTTTTATAGGATAGGGTGACAAACGAGCACACAGTCCACCTGATGGTAAGTGGTTGCTGTGGTCCATAGACATCTACATCTATCCTCGATTACGAATCAAAATGCAGATGCGTTGTCACCCGTGAGGACTAAGATGGAATGCCTCGTTTCCAGTAAAAAGGGTCTCCGGTTCTCTACACTCACCATACGAAATACAGCAGCATTAAGCTACTATTTCACGCTGGTATTCTATGAGAGCGTGGTCCTTCCCCGGTCGAGCCGACCCATTCGTGCTACAACTATACTACTAATATAACTGCAGCATGGCTCTACCACATATAATTGTCCACATGTTTGTCCGAAAGACCCTGTTTTTCACCTCGTAACACATAAATTGACTCTCTTTTTTCAATGAGCGAACTAACATGCCGTTTTAAAACAAAGGATACTTTTCCAGCCGGGCTAGCATGAGCGGGGGACAATATATCCCCGGGGAGAGGATACAATTTTTATCCCTTGCTTAATTTTATCCACCCTGCGAGCATGGGCAAGAGACAAAAATTATATCCCCCGATTATATCCACTGACAAGAGATAAAATTGTCTTATCTCTATAGTAGAGAAAATTATCCCTTTTTGACATTTGAAAGGGACAATTTTATCCTCTTTCGCGGACGTGGGTTTAAGTTTATCTTCAAACCATTTTCATACGAAAAAGATGTCTCGAGCCTATTGCAACTATATTTTCGTGTCAGAAATTGAAAAACAAGAAAGAAAATTACACCAGCGATCGATACGTGATCAGAATACTTAATCTATTGGAATTCTCCGACAACGAATTTCTACGCCGGCTTCGGATACTCAAAGATTGTTTTGTATTTGTGTAAAGAACTCTATGAGGCTTTAAAGCCTATTAATTCTGTGGATGAACTACCAGTGCATATTGAAGTAAGCATCTATTACAATCACCTTGTCCAAAAACATCGTATATTTGCAATCAATACATGTGGCTTATGTAACTTACCTTAATATTTTTTTCTAGGTAGGTAGTTTACATCTTTCAGTCTCTTGGCATTTGGATGGTAGTTACCTACTAGAGAGGTACGATTCAAGACCATGGCATGGCTGTTGTTCAAACAACAAATAATCAGCAAACACTTGACCTAAATTATTGGGGTCATCATTAGAATGTGTGGAGCAATATACTTTAATTAGCCTCTTGTGTAGGTAAATACAAGTTTAAAGACATACATAATATTAGGAATACAAATAACACAATACTCATGAATACCCATGATTATAAAATTATTTATTCCTTGTTTTGTTTGAAATCATTACATTTTTATTCTTCATGCTTCATCATTTTCAATTAAAATTAAATCTTTGTTACTTAGAGTAGACATCAATTTTGATGTATTTTGTAATTTTCTTATAATGGCAGTAATTGCGGGGATAATTTTTTTTAATTTCCTCAAGAGGTTACACCACCTCCAAAGGGTCTGTATTGTCCAGTTTCGCAATTGGCTTAATTCTAGACACATATTTTTTTAATAAATGCTATCACAAGCGAAGTAATACCTGCGATTTGATACAAGCAATGTATACTTAACTTAAATATTATACAAAAGAAAATAAAGAAAGAATTAGAATAATAGAAAAAATAAAAAAACAAGGCAGAAATACGCTTAAAATAAATATAACAAATATTATAAATGACATATTGTTTAACAAAAATTATTAACAGTTTAGCAATATAATAAACAACATTAGACAACTAGTAATTTTGCAACATTAGACAACTAGTAAATTTGCAACAACATTAGACAACTAGTAAACATTAGCTCCCATATTTTTGATTAATTTAATTAGTAAAAGTGATTGTTAAGTGTATCTAGCATAAGAAATGTGTAAAGTGTCGGCCAAATAACGTGTGCAATTGTTATTTCTAAAAAATAGTAATAAATTGAGTGGAAAATTGATAAAATATTCTATTATCAGTGTTTTTGGAAAACAATCCAAGAAACAACAAATATTCGCAAGTATACAAATAAACTTTAGTAAAGTAACTATTCTTTCTACCTAGTAATTGAAATATAATCTATAAATTGCAAAAGGTTGCAAAAGAATAGTAAAAATTAAAACTTAAAAACTAATACGCAAATATGACGGTTAACATTATTTGAATTAGATGCGGTGTTATATAACATTATCAACCGTGTGTCGAGGTGATAGTGACTTTATTGTTTCATGCCATCTAGCGTCATACATATGATTAATGATCTATAAACTCTTTGTGATGTGTTGTTTTTTTGGTTAAAGTGACATCTATTACTAGCAACAATAGTCAGTTACATGAAAGCGTATAAACAAACTCATAATTTCGTCGAAAGTGAGAAGGTGTTCGCGGCGTATTGGTACAATCGTCGCATTATAGCTTAATATAGTCAAGAGTTCGGGCATTCAAGTCCCTGTAACTTCCCCCACTCGGTAATTAAATTTTTAAATTATTTTAATGAGCAAACGACAATAAAATATCATTTCAAAATATTACAATAAAATATCACTTCAAAATGTCACTAGTATGTTTTAAATGCAAAAATAAAATATTGGATAAGGATAATTTAACTTGTTCACTATGCAAAGAAAAATTTCATTTAACTTGCACCATAGTTTCTGAAAAAAGATTTCGCTGGATGTCAATAGAAACCAAAAATGCCTGGAAGTGTACGACTTGTACACAGAAAAAAAATAAGACAAAAACTAGAAATATGTCATCAGAAAAATCTCCTAATTTGGACAGCAGTATATCTAGCTGTCACGAAAGGGCAAATGATAATATAACATTGCGAAAAAAACTCAATCCACCTATAAGCGATAGCAGCCCGCAATCAATTTCCCACATTGACGACTTAGGTGAAACGTTGATTTCTGAAGACGCCGCTTTAAATCGTAGCTGCCCCAAAAATAACTATTTAGCAATGGAGGATTTGGAGGAAATGAAGATCAAACTACAAAATTTGGAAACAAAGCTCGAAAGTGCTGACCTGGAAGTGGAAAGATTGTTATTAGAAAACAATTCATTGAAAGAGGAAATATCAAAAAGAGATGCAAAAATAAACCAATTATCTCGCCTCTGTCGCTCAACTACAAAAAAGAAGGTCGTAAGTCCCTCCCAGAACAATACCTGCGAAAATAATATAAAGAAATATACTACTAATGTATTATTTAGTACTCCCAAAGCAAGTGCCCCATCAACGATAACAAATATAGCATTGTGTCACAGCCCCAGTGAGACTAATGAAAGCAAGCGGCAAAATAATAATAATAATAATATTAACAGTATGAACAAATCACCACTACGCGACGTAACAAGCCAACAAGAGAACACATTAAATAATTCTAAAATATCTCAAGAGAACAAAAAGAAGATATGTATGCTAAGTACTAACAAGTTTACTAAAACAAGATCCATCGCGCAACGATTTTTTCATGGAGATTTTGATATCTGCCATTATCTTCTGACTGAATACGGAATAAAACCACTTATGACGGGACTAAAGACCAAACTTATGGATTATACAATGGAAGACTACTGCATATTACTAATAGGTGATCAAGATTTCAAATCCACTATAAATTACTTTGAATTAATAACATATATTCGACATACTTTATCAGAAATTACACACACAAACATCATTTTGTGTCTACCTACCTTCAGATACTGTAGATTCCGAAATTTATTTAACTGGCGAGTAGAAGTTTTTAATAATTTACTACATCTGGATGTAATGACACATGAGTATGCAAACCTTATTGATTCCAACCTGAATCTAGAATATGATTATACGATGTTTAAAAAACACACAGGTATCATAAATAACTACGGAATGCAAACCATATTCAAAGACATTAATGCACTTATGTGTGAAATTGATGATTATGGTCATAATAAAATATTAGAACCCATGACAGAATTGCAGAATGATCAAAATGAACCAATACCTGCCTCGCCACCCCTAAAAAATATGTTTTTTCGATAATAAAATAAGGATTATTTATCAAAACATACAAAGTTTTAATAACAAACGGCATTTGTTGGAAGCTTGGACAGATGAAGATAAAAATGTACACGCTATATGTCTATCTGAAACCTGGATCAGTGCTCCAAAACTTGACCTGCTCAAAGTACAGGGTTATATGCTGGCATCCCATTTCAGTCGATCTAATTCAGTAGGAGGAGGTGTTTGTATACTAGTAAAAGATGATATAGATTATATTGAACGAAACGATTTAAACGCTATGTCCATAGAACCTATAATTGAAATATGTGGAATAGAAATACCAGTTTCAAATTTATTAGTCATAAATGTATACTGGCCAAATAGTAACAGAATGCCTGATACCTTTTACAGTGTATTAGAAAAGCTCTTACAACGAATTCAGCAAAAAAATTCTAAAACAAACGTTGTAATAGGTGGAGACTTTAACGTAGATGTGTTAAAACAAAGTATATCGACTGTAAGACTTTTAAATTTAATGCGTAGTTATAATTTCTATCAACATGTTCAAGAACCAACGAGGGTAACAGAGACTACATCCTCATGCTTAGATTTAACATTCACAAATTTTGATGTCGAACAAGTCGTAATTAATGTTGTAGAGTTGAGTCTCTCTGACCACAAAGGAGTTATAGTAAATATACCAATAAAAGAAAGAAACGTACTCGTGCGTAATACGTGGATTCTAGAAAAAAGAATCTTTAGTGAAAAAAATATCCAACATTTCAAAGCTAAATTAAGAGAAGTAAACTTTAGCAAAATAATTACTATTGATAAAAACATTAATGAAAATTATAACTCATTTTCTAATAAAATTAATCATATATTAAACGAAACTATACCAAAAATTCTCATAAAAATAAGAAGCATAAAGAAAAAGCCATGGTTAACCAATGGAATCAAAACATCGTGCAAAAATAAAAGACTCTTAAAAAAATTATTATCTCAAACAAAAAATCCAGTACTAAACAAGTATTATAAAAATTACTCAAAAATACTTAAAAAAACTGTAAATATTTCAAAAAAGAACTATAATATTAAAAGAATAAAGAATTCTGATAATGTAATAAAATCAATGTGGAATGTTGTAAAGGAACAAACTAATAAGCTTACACAAAATAAAAAGAACATAGAACTGAATGTCCAAAATAGTATCACTGCGGACCCTGTTCAAATAGTTGAGTGTTTCAATAATTTCTTTTTGTCGGTTGGTAATGATAACAATACTTTTGGCACAACAGGTGCAATCGTTCAGCCTGTCCTTCATCCCGTAAAGAATTCATTCTTTTTACAACCCGCTACTAATCAAGAAATTATAAAATGTATACGTAATTTAAAAAACAAGCGTAGCTTCGGTCATGATGACTTACCGCCTTGTCTAATTAGGAAATGCGCCGAAGAACTAGCCCCAGTTATGACATTCCTGATAAATCAATCGTTTACAGAAAGTAAAGTTCCAGAACTATTAAAAATATCAATAATTAAACCACTCTATAAAAAAGGCTCTAAAACTGACTGTAACAACTATCGCCCTATTGCTATTCTTCCAACGTTTTCAAAAATATTTGAATCCGTTATGGCTAATAGACTATACTGTTACTGCGAAAAGTTCAATATATTAAATGACAATCAATATGGCTTTCGCAAAAACAGATCAACAACTACAGCAGTATACAAATATGTCAATGAAATATTAAATTTATTTAATAAAAAGAAATACGCGATCGGTATTTTACTGGACATGACCAAAGCCTATGATCGAGTTCGATTTGACATACTTTTACGGAAGTTACACGGAATAGGAGTAAGAGGCCCAACATACAACTGGTTCGAATCATACCTGACCAATCGAAAGCAGTGTGTAGAGATAGAACATCATAACCTAGCCAGTGGAAATGTGATTAAAGTCAGGTCTCAATTTGCACCGGTCACTAAGTCAATACCACAGGGTAGTGTTCTCGGTTGCTTATTATTTTTAATTTATATTAATGATTTGCCGAAAATAGTTAAAGCCCCCTGTACCTTGTTTGCCGACGATCTTTCTGTAGTCATACCTTTCGACAATAATACTAACAACAATCTTAACAACTGTCTAGATAGTGTACTTACAGATATCTCTAAATGGTTAAAAAATCACAATCTCGTCATAAATTACACAAAAACTAAGATAATACAATTTAAGCCGTATCAAAAATGCCCCCTATCTATAAATTATTCTTACAACAATATTAAACTAGAATGTGTTGATTCATATACATTATTAGGTATAAACATAGATTCAGGTATAAATTGGAAAGAACACATAAAGAAAGTATCATCTAAACTTTCCCGTTTCTCGTATGCACTATACGAACTTAAAAAAGTTACAGATTCAAGAACAGCCACGTGTGCATACTATGCTTATGCCCATGCGTGGCTCAAGTACGGCATTTTACTGTGGGGAAACAGCACAGACGTAAATAAATTGTTCATTTTACAAAAAAAATGTATCCGAATAATTACAAACATAGACAGCACTGTCAGCTGTAAACCCTACTTTATTTCATTAAAAATATTAACAATTACATCTATATATATACTAGAAGTATGCACATTTGTTAAAAAGAATATGCACCTTTTTTCAATATACTCCCGGCCTCATTTTTTACGTCCTAGTATAAAATTAGCTCCACCTATCACAAAATTACAAATAGTTAAATCAGGACCCCATGGTATGTGTGTAAAAATTTATAATAAAATTCCCAAATGTCTACAAAAAGAAGAATCGTTGTATAAATTTCAAAGAGCTTAAAAAATATTTAATTGAAAAAAGTTTCTATTCGTTGTCAGAGTTTTTCGGTGAAAAATAATAATTGTTTATTTTGAATATGTATACCTACCTCTATAGTATCGTTGTAAATATTGCAAATGTTCATTTAACCTAAAAGTAATGTAGTAGTTTAAGTAAATAAAATAAAATTAGTCTTTCTAAATTGATAAGAATAAATTGATATATAACATAATATAATATAATATTGCTACGCCCTATCAGGGCTCATGTTTGGCTCTAATATATCCAACTTAAGAACTATTTATGTAACCACATGAACGCAATAAAATGTTTGAGTTTGAGTTTGAGTTTTAAACTAAAGGTAAAAGAAAATATAAGTTAATGTAAATCTACTTAATCTTAAAAGAAGTTTATAGCTAGTATAGTTTAAAGCTTTATACTATCGTACAAAGATGTTTTATAAAACATCTTTGCTATCGTATATTATCTATGCGCGGGGATAAGTTTATCTACTGTCGATATTATATCCACCATAGGCCCATGCTCGCAGGGTGGATAAAGCTTTGACATAGGGATAAGACAATTTTATCCCTTGTCAGTGGATATAATCGGTGGATAAAATTTTTATCCCCTGCTCATGCTAGCCCGGCAGGTGTGGATAACATATCTTATTCCATTATCAAACACCTACCCAAAACGCATGTATTACCTTACTCGAACTATTTCATTTATTTTACTCCCTAAGTTTTGTGCCATTCCAATGGCGAGAAATACCTATCACAACAATCCCAAAAATGGCTTGTGAAGCCTCATCTTTATCATCGCTTCGAGTTAAAATCTTCTATGCTACGTTGAGAAAGAGACTGGAATGGTTGATGGAAAATAAAAATCAATTTTATGAAGAGACTACTGGATTTAAGAAAACAAAATCATGCCTGGACCATCTTAGTAATTTAGTCAGTAGAATACAATTGGGCTTTTCAAAAGATCAGTTTTTTTATTTATATAGAGAATACGTACAATAGCGTAGATATTACGGCTACGCTAGCAAATTCAATTAGGTGCTGGGTCAAAAATTTGTAAATATTCATAGATATTCTTAAAGGAACGATACTTAAGTGTTCAGGTGGATAATGTAATTTTATCTAGATCTACAGGTCGGGCAATCGCCCAGGGTAACCCTATCGTTCCACCACTATCAACTATTCATATTTGTAAATTATTCCCAATGATAGATTTCTCAGTATGCTGATGATTATTTGTTATATACTTCCGGTAAAAATTTAAATGATACTTCCACTGAATTACAATTGTCCTTAAATAAAATGTATGGTTTGCTCATAGATTTAGGTTTGGAGATTTCAATGACTAAAACAAAGATCTGTATTTAAAAAAAGTATTTGTTGGCAAGCTACATCGGTAAGTATTGATAATAATAAAATAGAAGTGGTAAACACAGTCAAGTATTTAGGGATGTGGCTGGACCGGTCTTTAAAATGGGATAAACATATTACGAAATTAAGGAATAAAATTTCTAGATTTTTAAACATATTCAAAGTTTTAGTTGAACCTAGTTGGGGAATACATCCAAGGCATTTAAGAAGATTATATAATTGCCGTTATAAGAAGTAGACTAGATTATGGGAGTTATTTATTCAATAACAGCTGTCAAAAGTATTTCAGTATGTTAGACAAAATACAAAATCAGGCGTTACGAGTAATCAGAGGATTCATTAAAACTGCTCCTATATATACAATGGAGAGTAAGCTATGCCTACCTCCACTATATATATATATATATATATATATATATATATATATATATATATATATATATATATATATATATATATATATATATATATATATATATATATATATATAATATATATATATATATATATATAATATAATATATATATTATATATATATATATATATATATATATATATAGTACCCGGTTGACCGAGCTTTGCTCGGTAATTTTCGCTCGGTTTTTTTTTGATTCGTGTCTTTTGGAAATAATATTTAGATACAAATTACATACTGATGAAATACGAATAATATTTTTTTGATCGTAGCGACATAATAGAAAAAACTGAACTGGTTATTTGATTAAAAAATCATGAGTGCTTAAAAAATCATGAGTGCAATTAGTTTAATTTAAATTTTCGTGTGTTTAAAAAATACTAAAAAAAGGGCTCGAAAAAATAGATTTTCTCAAAAAAGAACTTGAAAAAAAATTTAAAAAAAGTCGGTCGGTCGGTCTGGGCTCGAACCATGGTATTACGATTTTGCGACCGCCCAATATACCATTAAGCTATTTGTAATCATTAATAAGCCGTCAAAATTTACCTTCTTATTCTAACGATATTATAGCAGTTTTTCATTGCCTAAAAACACGGACAAAAAGACATTTTCTAAAAATAAATCCTAGCTAGATCGATTTATTGCCCCCGAAACTCCCTGCACACAAAATTTTATGAAAATCGTTGGAGCCGTTTCCGAGATCTCGATTATATATATATATATACATATATACAAGAATTGCTCGTTTAATAGTATAGGATATATATCCTATACGAAGAACCTTTTTGGCAGGAAAATTCATCTTAAAAACTAAGTCAATAAAAAATAACATCACACTGAAATTATTGAACGAATTAGCACATTTTAGAAACGATAGATATTGGCGTAATAAAAAGAAACCGTTACTAGTTTAGTCTAATAGTAAATTGCTTGGACTACATTAATAGGCAGTATGGAAATTATTATAAAATATTTACAGACGGCTCTAAATATTCAGGTGAAATCGGTGCAGTCTTTTTTGACCCACAATGTAATCTTTGCATACAATTTAAGATAGATAGTAATATATGTATCATGGAGGCTGAGCTTGTAGCAATATGTGAAGCACTGTCGTATCACTACCACAAGATAACATTGTGATAATATAATCGGTGCACCTCGAGTACACGAGGCATACCCATAGCCTACACCGTTATGGATAGTATACATGAATTAACATCCAGATCTAAATCTATAGAGTTGCAGTGGATTCCGTCTCATTGTGGCGTGGAATATAATGAGATAATCGTGACTAGACAGGCTACTACGGATGGCGACGAATACAGCATATTACCCCATTACATAGATTTTTGTATTATAAAAAGGCAATGTTACATACTATGGAAAGAATATTTCGATATACGTTCAAAAGAAAAGACTATTTGGTACAAGACGGTACAGCCACAACCGCCTAAAATACCATGGATTGATAACCATAGGCTATCGCGACAAGATGCAGTAGTGATAATGAGACTTCGTACTGGACATATTCCATCTAGGAAGTTTGCATTTCTTATGAAAAAGGTCCAGTCACCGAACTATGATCAATGCAGTGTTCACGAGGACTCAATGTTTGTCTTGATTGACTGTGCTCATAACGTTGCCTTTCGTATTGATGAGTGCCACTACATTTTAAAAGACTTCGCTGATTTTAATATAATTTTAGCTAAGCCACATTCTGAAGATATAAAATTATTAGTCATACTTTACAAGGTGAAGTACTCTCTTCTCAATGTGATTGATTTGGAAACTTTTTTTTTTTGTAACTAAACGCATAACTTCTTCTACTTTTTGTAATCAATTACGGATTTTAGAACTTTATAATGTAATAAGTTTAAGTATACCTAATGTAATTGTTTTTGGTGATGAACTAACGGAGCGATATATTCACATTGTGATTAAGCTAATTAATAAATAAATAAAAAAGTTGAAATCAAATAATTTTTGAAAGAATTGCCATGTTTTTACCTTCGTTTTTTCTTTTGATAAAATGGATGTACACTACATAATTAAATTTAAAACTGGTTTTTACTATCGTGTACTCTCGGACCAAATGCGCTCATACGAGCTAGATGGTTTAGGAGTACACTGAAAATTTTGTTGACACATTACGAGTTCTCCGGCGTCAAGTGGCATTTAATTTTGTCGCCTTGTACGCGTACTATATAGAAGTTGTAGCAGATATGTTAATCGCTGAAATTCAACGAAGTAGATTTGAAGCACCCAATCCGTCATACTGGGTGCTTTGGGTGGGTGAAACCACTCGTAGGAATCCTTTTTGACATTAAACAGCTAAAAATTTATGTATCTCCTAGAAAAAGTACAAAGAAGCACCAAGTATAAAGAATGTAGATACCCATTTAATGAATGCATATCTGCTAAAGTCATACTTCAAACATTATTGACCTATCTAGCTACTGGTGACGATTTTTGCTCTCGGACTGAGGCTACTCGTATAGTGAAAATATTAACAATCGAAAACTGAAAACATATATAAAAAGTAAGTATCATCAAAATATTTGACAGTGCAACAGTAGTCTCCTTCGAAAAATGTTATTAACTTATAATTATGCACATAATGTTATAGTACCAAGATTACCGAGCTTTGCTCGGTTTTTTTTTTAAATTACATTTAGATACAAATTACATACTGATGAATAATATTTTTTGATTTTATTGACATAATAGAAAAAAACTGAACTGGTTATTTGAATAAATTACAATTATATTTACAGGAAAAGAAAAAACACAAATAGAATTGGACATAAACAATACCTTAGATAATATTATTAAATGGTTGACTTTAAATAATTTAAAAATAAATTTGGAAAAAACTAAATTAATGACGTTTCGAAACAGAGTTCACAAATTAACTGACATGAAAATCTACTATACACAAACAAAAATTGAAGAAGTAGAGACAATAAAATTCTTGGGACTAAACATTGATTCTCAACTAAACTGGAAGTCACATACAGAGATGTTGTGTTCGAAACTTAATCAATATTCATATGCGATCTACATGTTGTCCAAAACTGCCAGTACATCCACAGTTTTAACGGCTTACCATGGACATGTTACTCCTCTTTTAATGTATGGTGTTATGTTTTGGGGCAACTCTGTGGGAAAAGAGTTGGTCTTTAGGGCGCAAAAGAGATGCGTTCGGGCCATATTCAGAATGAAACAAACCGAGAGCTGTAGGTCGATATTTTCAAATATTAAAATATTGACACTACCGTGTATTTATATACTGGATATGGTGTTATTTGTAAGAAATAATAGTAACTTATTTGTTAGATTAAAAAGCAAGAGATACCCTTTCCAAATAAGCTTCATGTATAACAAAACTAAACTTTTAAACAGCAGTGTATTCTGTATGATTCCGAGAGTGTATAATCATTTACCCAACTCTCTGCTTGAAATTTCAAATAATAATTTATTTAAAAAAAAAGTGAAAACACTTCTTTAAGAAAAATCATATTATTCGGTAACGGAATTTCTTGAAGACAAATTAATAGATGTAGTATTGTAACCGATTAGTGGTACTGTGACATTAATTAGACATTTTATGTGACATTATTTTACAAAGTTGACATTGTGTATTAATTAGGTAATCTCATTTGACATTATTTTAATAATTATTTAGACACTGTGATTTGATATGTAATAATTTTAATTTAATCTATAGCATATAATTAAGAATTTTTGCATGGCATGAGCCTAAATATGGCGATCAACAATGTAAATTGACCACTGTAACACCATCTGTACCCATATTGCGCAAATTAAATGAATAAATAAATAAAATAAATAAAAAAACAATGAGTGCAATTGGTTTAATTAAAATTTTCGTATTTTTAAAAAATACTAAAAAAAGGACTCGAAATAATAGATTTTCTCACAAAAGAAGGGAACTTGAAAAAAGGAAAAAAAGTCGGACCGAAGACTTGGCGCGAACCAAGGCATTACGATTTCGCGATCGCTCGCTATCCATTTGAGCTATTACGATCATTAACACAGTATCAAAATTTACCTTCATATATATATATATATATATATATATATATATATATATATATATATATATATATATATATATATATACATTAAGTTAAATTTTGACACTGTGTATAAATATATATTCTCGATTTCGTGACAACCCCTTACATATTTGCTGCGACGATGGCGTAAATAGTAAACACCTATACTGTTTTTAAACTGTGGTATTACTGTTTTTTTATGTATTATTAGCTCTAGTGTTTTGAAAAAATTATTACTTTGTCTTTTTTAGTGATATCGCAAAGCAGAATTTTTAAGTTAAAACAGCTGAATAACAATTTCGAATTTAGAATTTATTTAACATTTCGTATCAATGTGATTGAATTCGTTTGACATTCATGAAAAGATAAAAACAATGGACGACGACTAGACTAACTTAAATATTGAACATCGGACGCAATAAAAATCCATACATTTCTTATGAGATTGCTATGTGAAATAGATGTTGTTCATAACCACAGTTTGTATTACTTCTTTTGATCTGTGTACCTTCAGAAAAAAAGATATTTTAACTAGAGTTTTGGCTCCACAAAGTTTCAACAATCACAACAACAAGTAACAATCTTGCTGGACGTATAAGAAAAGTACAGGTAGGTTTCCCGTTACAGTTCTTTGAATAGTATGACATTAATCCCTGGGGCGAGATTCATTAGCCAGAGTGGTATCAGAGATATGATACCATTTCCTGTAGACTTCTGGTTCATTGGATCGCCACTGAAGATGACGATTGGTTCTTTCCCCGCTCAAAAGCTAAGCATAGCCATTCATGACAACACTGCCTGCGCCCTTGGCACTATGCCACGGGTCAAAATTTCCTGCTTATGAACGACAATATTCGTTCGCATAAGGGCCAGAGTGGAGACAGCCTGGTTGCACAAACATTCAGACAGACAACTGACTGTCTACAACCTTTGCTAGGTACCTCTCCAATGTCTGATTAAATCGTTCTACCATTCCATCGGATTGCGAGTGATAAGAAGTTGTTCTTGTTTTATGAGTACCCATAACTCGGCAAGTTTCCTGGAATATTTGAGACTCAAAATTCCTTCCTTTATCGCTGTGAATCTCTAAAGGTACTCCAAAACGACAGAAGACTTCATGAACTACTTTATCAGCAACTGTTGAAACTTCTTGATTTGGAATGGCGAAGACTTCTGGCCACTTAGTGAAGTAATCCATCACAACCCTGAAATACTCGTTACCGCTTTCACTCTCCGGAAACGTCCCCGCCACGTCAATGGCTATTCTCTCCCTGAATGGCCTCCTCATGGTGCACCAACATTGTACAACTTCAATGCACCTCTACTACGAGTCTGAGGTCCCTTTACAGCCGCACAACTTATACATTTGCGACACCAGTCCTCGACATCGTTTCGACAGTGAACCCAGTAAAACCGTTCTCGGATCTTCAGTGGAGTTCGCTTAACTCCCAGATGGCCTCCTGAACAATCATTATGGTACAGCTGTAGAATACCGGTACTTTAGCTTTAGGGATAACCATTTGCAAATGACAGCTGTCTCCCCGAACATTTTCCTATTTACGGCACAGAACTCCATCCTGAAGCAGCAAGCTGTCCCATTGGGCCCAATAGCTTTTAGTGGTTAAACTCATCGCTGAGACGTCGCTCCACTTGGGCTTGAGAGCACTGGCCTTCATCCATTCCAGAATCGGCTTGATGTCCGGATCTTACTGCTGTGCATGTTGTAAGCTGTACTTCCACTGGTTTCTGAGGTGGTCTGTCCTGAGTATCCTTACGGATACCACTTCCTTACTCTCTTACCTGGTACAATGTTTGCAATCTTCCGGACAAGGTCTTCTTGACAATGCATCTGCGTTACCATGAGATTTCCCGCTGCGATGTTCGATCTCAAAGTCATATTCCTGCAGTAGTTCAATCCACCTCGCAACCTGTCCTTCTGGATTTTTAAACTGCAATAGCTATTTTAGTGCAGCATGGTCAGTTTGTAAGTGAAATTTCCGCCCCAGACGATATTTGCTAAAATGCTGCAACGACTTTACCACAGCTAGCAATTCGCGTCTTGTGATACAATAGTTCCTTTACGGTTTTAACAACGACTTGCTGAAGTGCGCTATCACGATCTCTTAGTCATCATTCCGTTGAGATAACTCACCGCCTAGTCCTATATCACTTGCGTCTGTGTCAACTATAAATTCTTTGCTTGCATTGGGGTATCCCAAAATAGGTGTTTTGTATAGACGGTCCTTGAGCTCATGGAATGCGATATTGCAACTTTCATCCCAGTAGAAATGTCGCTTCTTCCTGGTTAGCTTGTGCAGAGGTTTTGTTATATCTGCAAAGTTCTTCACAAATCGCCGATAATAAGAGCACAAACCCAAAAATGCTCTAACCGTCTAACCGTCTAAGCGTCTTGTCTTTTGGAACCGGCCAATCCTTGACAGCGGCGATTTTCTCCAGATCCGTGCGGATGCCTTCTTCCGACACTACATGCTCCAAAAAGTTGACTTGCCGTTTGAATAGTGAACATTTCTTCGCACTCAACTCGAGGTTGGCACTCTGAATCTTCATGAGCACGCGTTCCAGGTTTTGAAGGTGTTTCTCAAACGTACGGCCCACGATGATGATGTCATCCAAGTAGACCAGACAGGCATCGCCAATTAGCCCGGTAAGGACAAGCTCCATCAGTCTTTCAAACGTTGCTGGAGCATTGCACAATCCAACAGCATTACTTTAAATTGCCACAGACTCTTTCCCGTCGAGAACGCAGTTTTCTCCTTGTCTTTAGAGTCGATTTCAACTTGCTAGTAGCCACTATTTAGATCCAGCGTGCTAAACTACTTTACTCCTGTAAGCATGTCCAGCATGTCATCAATTCTTGGCAAGGGATAACTGTCCTTCTTTGAAACGTCGTTCAGACGGCGGTAGTCAACATAGAACCGCATGCTGTCATCCTTCTTCTTTACCAGCACCACGGGTGAACATCATGAACTAGATGAAGGTTCAATAACACCATCCTTCACCATTCCCTCAATCATGATTTCCACTTACTTTTCACGTGCTACCGGCAATCTTCTTGGCCACTGACGGATAGGCGATTCTTCTCCTGTGTTTATTTTGTGTTGAACTAAGCCATTCTTTCCTATATCAGCATCGTTTGATGAGAATACATCGGCGTACTTGAGTAAGAACTTCTTGGCCTTGACCCTTTCGTTCGGGGAGAGAACGCTGCGACAGTCTTCCAAAAGTGTGGTCACTCTCGTTTGTGCATCCTTGCTGGGGGTCTCACTTGATAGATATTGACACCGACGTAACCAATCCACTTCCTCACGAGTACCAACCAGTGTGCCTTTTCTATAATCTGTTCCCTGTCACAAAGGTTCAGCACACGTACTCCTGAGATGTCAATGGTTCTGACCAAGGTTCGAGCTAATTTCCATGGAAGGTCATTGTTTACCCTTTCCACGAGCACACAACGGTGAGCTTGCCCAGGGTTCCGAGGAAGACTAACCGGCACAATCGTTTCCGATCTTGGCGGAAGAACAATCTTCTTAATGCTGTACACGTTCCCCGGTAACGCACCTTCCATAAAAAGTTCCTCCCGTCCACATTTCAAAACACCTTGCTTAATGTCGATCTCACAACAATTATTCCTCATATAGTCTAGGCCCAGGATGCAGTCGTCCATTATATCAGTCACGATGACATTATGCAGGTGGATCATGTTGCCTAGCTTCAACTCCATCTCCTTCTCTCCACGGACGGGTGTACACGCTGACTGGTGGCTGTTACCAAATTAATGATTTCTCGGTTGTATGTGGAGCCCCAAGGAACTGACTTATAAGTTGGGAACTAATAACCGTACGAGAGGCTACAGTGTCTATGATCAGTTTACACGGCATTCCGTTGACCTCGCCCTTAATGATAAGACTGTTCCCATCATGGGTTTGTGAGATTAAGATCTTTGGGGCTCTTTTAACATCAGCCAGCACCCGCCAGTTTCCCTGTTGCTGCTAGGCGTTGCTGTTAGCCGCACCACCCTCTCGAGATCGATCAACTTCCCCTTCTACAGTTCGCTTAGGGAAGCTGGATCAAAGATGACCCTTTTTCCCAAAGCCATAGCACCTAGGGCTGTATACTTTATTGCGGTCGCGAACTGTAGCTGCTGCAACCTCCCTGACGCGATGGGAACGATGATCCTGCCGCACGGCTTCCACCTCCAGTGCATGGACCAAGGCCTCCTTAAGCGTCTCGTGGTGCCCGAGCCTCACAGCAGCTCTGACTTCAAGGTCGCGGATGCCGTCGATGAACGTCTGCACCAGGTTCCCTTCAATGAGCGCAGGTACAGACCGGTATGCTTTTCGCACCAGCTTCTCCACCTCCAGAGCCTATTGCTGCGGGTTTTCGTTGATGCGCTGCACGTTATCTTTAAGCTGCGCACAAAAGACGTGTTCCAGATGAGCGTCGCCATATCTCGCCTCCAATGCCTCAAGGAGCTGCTCATAAGTCACTTCCTCACCGAGAGCATCCAGAAGTTTTAAGGTCTGGTCGCGCAGGCCTAGTGTGAGAGCAGTCATGGTCTGACTTTTATTCCAGCCGTTCGCTTTCATAACGGCTTCAAACTGGATTTTGTAAGCTGACCCGGAAGAAGTTCCGTCGAACGGTGGTACTTTGAACCCACGTAGCGAAGGTGTTGTAGCTACTATGAGAGCTGTAATTCCATCCCTCAGTTTGAGGTCGTCCAGCGTTTTCTTCACGTCAGCCATCACGTTGTCAACCCGATTGTTCACTTGGTCGATTCGGGTTTCAGCTTTCTCGATTCGGGTTGCAGCTTTCGCGATTTGGGTTTCGGCTTCCGACAGGCGGTTGTCATGCTGAGCAACCCTATCCTTCACCTCCTTTCCGAAGGTAGCGTGAAGTTCCTTCATGAGGAGCATCTGCTCTTCCAACCGACGGGCCTATTCCTCTTGTCCGCCCCGCAGCCGCTTTTCCAAACGACGAACCTGTTCCTCTTGTCCGCCCCGCATCTGCTCTTCCAATCGGCGTGCCTGTTCCGCCTGCTGGCGGGCCTATTCCTCCTGTCGGCGAGCCTGTTCCTGCAACATCATCATGAGAGCACTTAAGTCAGGTGCTGCAAGTGTAGGAGCTGCTGACGGACCAGCCCCTGTGGCTGGCAGTTGGCCCGTTGGCGTTGCACCACCAAATCTTCTCTGGTCTCTCTCCTGCTGGCGTTGACTTCGGGTACGGACACCCTCCGTTTCCTCCATAGGTAAAATCGGCATGATTTTATCCCACTTCTGACACCAATTGTTACAAGCTTGAGGTTCGTGACAATAAAAACTGCCGATTTAATTACCAAAACTTAGACTTTAATTTTCTTTACACCAATTAAATTTAAAACAGTAATTCACTTTATTTCGCTCCGAAGCTTCGCTTGTCTCGCCAAATTCAATACTGCCCCGACCGCGTCTTGCAGCGCCTTTAAATACACATTTTTCATTGAAACGTCCTGAATATTCAAGTAAATACGTGCGCCAACCGACCAGGCGCAGAAAGTTCGAGTGTGGGGCTTCCAGAAAGCTCAATTCTTCTGTTCGATACTAGATGGCGCTGTTGGTTAAAAGATTAGTCATGTCATTTTCTGGAAAGCTCTCCTCGCTCTGTTACCCGACACTAGATGGCGCTAGTGCCAGACGTCAACTTAGGCGCGCAACACTGCCCCCTCCTAAGACATGCTCGTCCCGAGCATTATCGGCCCCATAATAACGCGACAGGCGATCCATATGGACGATCTTAGGAGTCCCTCTTGCGTCTTTCTGTATCCGGTAGATTACATCGTTGATCCTGGTCACAATCCGGTACGGGCCGTCCCATTTAGCTTGAAGCTTAGGAGATTTCCCTTTGCTGCGGACTGGATTGTGCAACCACACTAGTGAACCTTCGTCGAACCCTTTGTTGTTCATTTTACGGTCATACCATTTGGCATTTGTTGTAACATAAAACTGGATTTTTTTTTTGACAAACATTGATTATTTGAGAGGAAACTAAAAAAATGATTAACAAATATGATGCATATGAACGTATCCGTATCTATTATGTTTGTAAATATTATCACTACACATAAAACTAAATGAGACTTAGCTTTAAAACAAAAAGACAGTAAAACCCTGCAACAGTTGGCATTTACATAAGTCTCGCGTGGTGCGGGAGTTATCCTACTATTCTGTTTTTACTGTGAGCTAAGTAGATAGCATACATTGTGACCATATGTGGCAGTTTGAGGAGGCACCCATAAACTTCTGCGAGTTTAAAAATGAAATAAAAGACATCCTCATGGATGTCTCAACAAAATAGCGAAAGAATACAAATTGCGTCTTCTCTGAAAACAATTGAAGACTCGATGGCATTTATGACGGCACAATTTGAAGATATGAGGAAAAAAATGGAAGAAATGGAACGCGAAAAACTTAAGGATAAAGAATACATACTCATATTAGAAAACAAAATCGAGGATCTGCAAAAGTCATATCGGACTTGAATGAAATGACTTGAAAAAAAAAGGAAAAAAAGTCGGACCGAAGTCAGGACGCGAACCAAGGCATTACGATTTTGCGACCGCTCGCTATCCACTTGAGCTATTACGATCATTAACACAATGTCAAAATTTAACTTCTTATACGTTGGAGCCGTTCCGATTATATATATACAAGAATTGCTCGTTTAAAGGTATAGGATATATATATATATATATATATATATATATACTAGCTTGCCAGCAGACGTTGTTCTGCCCTTTTCGACGACAATTTGTCATGTCCTGTTAAAAATCTTTCATTTCGCGAAAACAATTGTGGGTCACTCATGAGCAAAAACCTATCCTATCTCTCAAGTTGGACCAAACTGCACACAGTGTGCAAATTTGATTAAAATCGGTTGGGTAGTTTAGGAGTCCATCGCGGACAAACAACGTAACACGTAATTTATATATATATATATATATATATATATATATATATATATATATATATATTCTCGATTTCGTGACAACCACTAGCATATTTGCTGCGACGATGGCGTAAATAGTAAACACCTATACTGTTTTAGTCATATCGCAAAGCAAAATTTTTAAGTTAAAACAGCTGAATAACAATTTCGAATATAGAATTTATTTAACATTTCGTATCAATGTGATTGAATTCGTTTGACATTCATGAAAAGATAAAAACAAGGGACGGCGACCATACTAATTTAAATATTGAACATCGGACGCAATAAAAATCCATACATTTCTTATGAGATTGCTTTGTGAAATAGATGTTGTTCATAACCACAGTTTGTATTACTTCTTTTGATCTATGTACCACCAAAAAAAAGATATTTTAACTAGAGTTTTGGCTCCACAAAGTTTCCTGTAACAATCTTGCTGGACGAATAAGAAAAGTACAGATAGGTTTCCCGTTTCAGTTCTTTGAATAGTATGACATTAATTCCTGGGGCGAGATTCATTAGCGAGGGTGGTATCAGAGACATGATAACATTTCCTGTAGAGACTTCTGGTTCTTTGGATCGCCAATGAAGATGACAACTGGTTCTTTCCCCGCTCAAAGGCTAAGCATAGCCATTCAAGACAACACTGCCTGCGCCCTTGGCACTATGCCACGAGGAGCAGTGTGGTAGGACTGTGTTAATTTTAGTTTTTTTGTACTGAAATTAAAAATACTAAAAAACTAAAACTAAAAGCGGAAATTGTCATGGAGTCCTACTCCCCGTGATTTTGTGCCAAAAACGCTGGTTGCGTATCTTCGCTAAATGGTTACGCTTAGCCTTTTTGCGAGAAAAGAACGAGCGAGTAGTACTATTATTTATTCTGTGGTTGTAGTCATGCAATCGTGCCACGATGACTGGGAGACATCCCGGACCAAGCTGCATTACTACACCCAGACAAGACCATCTTGTGCAAATTGCTGCGAGAAGGCAACCAAATAGTATGGCGATGCAATTGGTCTTAAGGCTACAGTTTATACACCAGTGCCTGTGAGTAACTATAACTATCAATAACTGTGCGAAGCCAATCTTTATGCTCTCCACGAGCCATAGACTTGCCAAAATTTAAAATACATCTCAAGAAATGGTTAATACATAATGTTTTTTATAATTTAAATATTTTAATACCAAATAATTTATATCAAGTTTCTCAATTATTGCATACCCGATATAGGTAAACCGTGTAGCAATTAATTGCAATGTCACCCGCAAATTGTATATACACAGTTTATAGGAAATAAATATTCTGATTTTGATTCTGTACTTTTAACCGATGGTTCCCGATTTGGTTTTCATTCTGATTCAAGAAGAGTACGTGGTTGGAGAGTTCCTGGTCGCACAAGTGCTTGAACACGTTCATGAAGTTCATCCATGCCATGGTGGTACAATTATGGTGTGAGTAGGAATTAGTTTTGGTGGAAAAACGGACGTTGTTTGGATACAGGGCGCTATGACGGCTGAAAACACAAATGGGTCAAAATTTCCTGCTTATGAACGACAATATTCGTTCACATAAGGGCCGGAGTGGAGAGAGCCTTGTTGCACAAACATGATGTGACGACCCTAGGACGGCCAGGGCATTCCTCAGATTGAAATTTCATGCTTGGGATATGCTCCAAAGAAGAGCTCTGAGGAGCTTTCCTGAAAATATAGTAACTGAAGGACAACTTTTTATGCATCTCGGTAGGACCTGGGACAGTATTCCTCAACAGGACATTGATGACCTAATGCTGTGTATGGCGGAATCGATGCAGATGCGTTATGAATGTCATGGGTAATTTTACTGCATATTGACTCTTAATTAATAACCACCCTTAAAAGGGCGCTTTACTTTATTTTTTAATTACTTTCATGACGTACAGTTTTCACACTTGAATCTTTTTTCTCTGCATAAAAATCTAAAATCTCATTTTAATCAATATAAATAATAAAATAAGTATATTAAGAAATAAAGTTTTCTTAGATATAAACATGTCTTAGGAGAATATTTACTTGCTTTTTGGAATTTATGTGTTGTTAAAATATCCCTAAACCGTGTTGATGTGTTTATTTTATAATACTCTGAAGCCAAAGGAACATTTAAAGATATATAATATAGCGACAGTAGCCTAATGGCAGGGCGCGGACCGCGAACTCAAAAAGGTCGTGGGTTCGAATCCGCCATTCGACTACTGGCGTGAACCACTCGTAACACAAGCAATTTAAGCTTACCACGAGTGGTTAAAAAAAATAAGAGCTGTTCAGATTACATCGTTCATAGAGCTTGTTGTAAAAACCTACCAGCATTTTTCTTATACGAAAATCCGTGGAGCCCAAACTCTTCGATACTGCTACCACGGGGGCACAAATTCCTACGACGATGCGCAAGCTTTCCCCATGAAGTAATGTGCCGAGATTACTTGATGATAAATCATGCAATCAGTGACTAGATTTCTCAGTCGAAACAGTTAGAAGGCGGGCCTGACCTTGGTCACTATGAAAATTACGAAAAGTTTCTTTCTGCACACTCTGTACCAACGGAATAACCCACTGTTTTTGTTAGTTAACTTCTAGTGAATCAATCATCATCAATGTCTCAGCAGCAAATTACTTGTATACTTTATTATTTCAAATTATGCTACATAAGTCACTGACACTGTACCGAAGCAAGAAAAGCAGGTCATGCGACTCTAGAAAGATTTCTTACACTAACACCACCAAATTTTATAGTTACAGTAGCTTGAGTTCAGACTTGTATTTAAAGTGAAAAAATCTTACGAAATATCCGAACATTTCCAGACTGGACTCGTGCGGAGTAAGTATGAAAATAGGTACCTATTAAGTAAATGGGTATTTAGGTATAGTTAGGAAAAACAACAACAGCAGGTATATAGCAACTCCGCTGCAACTGAGAACGAGAAAGTTATGTTTGTTCCAATACGAGTAAATGAACATCGTTTGTAAAGGTTTAGAAGTCAATATAGTAAAAGGACTTCCATCACTTTAGAATTTTTTATTTCTTATTTTTTAGAATTTTATTTATAGCCTATTATATATAGATATACAGATTATTATCGATATCTTCAAAATATCCGGACATTTTGAAACTGGACTTGAGCGGAGTAAGTGTACAAATCTAGGTACAAGAAGACAATAATTTAAAATAGTAAGATCAATGTGGGGGTTTACGATATACGTAACGTACGTAAACTCCCACATTTTGAGCGAAAGTATTTATTTGTTGTGTAAATGGTGTATGTCTATCAATTCCCTTTCCCCTTCTTGGCGTGGTAGTGTAAGTCTCTGTATACATAATTTTGGATGATGTTTTTGGTGTTTAGTGAGGAGTGTAACAATACTCCACTCAAGTGTGCGCTTTAGTTTTTTGATGTCAGTTTTTGACCATCGTATAATTCCGAAAGAGTATGTCAGAATAGGTATTGCAAATGTGTTGACGGCTATAATAGTGTTTCTACAGTTTAGGTTGGTTTTAAAGATAAGGTTGAGTCGATGTGGGAATTTTTGGAGCAGTTCTTGGTTTGTGATATTTTGTTGAATTCGTCTGAACTGTTTAAAACCTAAGTATTTGTATGTACTGTGTTCTTTCATTGGTTCAATTGATTCACCCAATACGAGTGTGTAACTATTACAATGTAATTATAACATATCTTGCCTTTTACAATAGACAATATTTTGCATTTATCTACTCCGAATGACATACAAATATCTTAAGAAAATTTTTGTGTTCTGTCTGCTGTTTTTAGGGTTCCGTAGTCAACTATGAACCCTTATAGTTTCGCCATGTCTGTCTGTCCGTCTGTCCGTCCGCGCTTAATCTCTGTGACCGTTAGCACTAGAAAGCTGAAATTTGGTACCAATATGTGTATCAATCACGCCGACAAAGTGGTAAAATAAAAATTGGAAAAAAAATGTTTTATTAGGGTAGCCCCCCTATATGTAAAGTGGGAAGTTATTTTTTTTATTAATTTCAACCCAAACGTGTGATATATTGTTGGAAACGTATTTAAAAATGAATAGGGGTTTACTAAAATCATTTTTTGATAATGTCAATAATTTCGGAAATAATCGCTCCAAAAGTAAAAAACAATGTGCCCCCCCCCCCTCAAACTTTGGAACCATAAGTTTAGGAAATATGAAAAGAATCTGAAAACTAGAACTGTTGGCGACTCGCCTATAAGAATGTTTCAATTTATTAGTTAACCGATTACGAATAGCCTTTAAAAAGCAAATTATCGAGCAACAGTATTCTAATAATAAAATGCTTAGTTTGAATCTTAAAGAAATATCGAATTAATGATATGAAGGTCTTGGGTTCGACTCCCAGGCCGGAACAGTTTATCGTTTTCTTAGTAATATTTTCTTAATAAATTCATATAGGGAATTTTGAAGATATAAATTACGTTACCGGATTTGTTCCCCGGTATAAATCATCTTAATTTAAAGGAATATTAAAATAAAGTTAGAGACCGGATTTGTTCCCCGGTCGAGATAATCGCTGTGCATAAGTGGAATTAATGGAAATTAATTGCATAAGTATTGTCTTATGTAAGTTTGATATGTTTTGTACGAAAACAAATGCCTATTTTCAATGTATTGATTCATGAAATATTTTGTCTGTTATCTGATAAGAGACATGATAACTGATTAGAATCTGATTAGAAATAGTTTCCTACAGTTTGAGAACTATGTAGAAGCATTTATTCACCTATTATTGTTGATATTAGACTTTCCATTTTTTTTGATAGTCGATCGCCGTGCAAAAGTTAGTTGTTCAATTAGTGTAAGCTCATAGACACACGCTAGCCACGTACTTAGGAGGCCAAATATGTAAAATTTAAATATTTGTATTTTCAGCAATTTATGTACGTAATGACTTGTGAAACATTTCAGATTAATTGTACGTGCAAAAAGGTGAATTTTGTGTTATTTTTATGTGAAAATTCCAGTGAATAAGTGAAATAATGATAGTTTTGTATAAGAAATTTAAAAGTGTTTTAATAGTGAAATGTATAAAGAAAATGTAAATTAAACTGTTGTATTGATTAAGATATGTATAATTTCAAGTGGAAAACATTGTTTTAACTTTCTATGTTAAATATTTAAGAAATTTCAACTTGTTCAATGTGAGTAAAATAGGCACATTTTGTTTAATAACTAAAAGGTTTTTTGTGATGTGAAAATGTAACGTATATCGTTGTAAAGATATTTTTTTGTGCTATCTTTATAAGTAAATTGTATAAATGTATGTCTTATACAAAATAAATGATTGAGAAAACTGTGAGAGAGTGATAGTACAAATTGATGTAATTAAGTTGCGCGAGCGCGCAAATGGTGCGGCTCACTTTCGCGTATAGGTCAGGGGTAGCTCAGTAAACGAGTTTTTTTGCAATTCGTTGAATGAACCTGTTTCCTTTTCAAGAACTTTATAAGGACTTTCTAGGAAAATCATTTTGAACTTGGATGGAAACAACAGTACCCACTACCGGGAGCAGTTACGGGAGCGCGGAGCGCTGCTGGGGCGCGAACATAATGGATACCCACCTTTAAACTCATAAGTGGGAACACTTATTGTGACGGACGGGAAACTACGGAACCCTACACTGAGCGTGACCCGACACGCTCTTGGCCGGTTTTTATTTTTTTATAGAAGAGGGGGCAAACGAGCATGCGGATCACCTGATGTTAAGTGACTACTGCCGCTCATGATCAACCACAACACCAGGGGAATCGCAGATGCATTGCCGGCCCTTTAGAAAGGAGTAAGCTCTTTTCTTGAAGGTCCCCAGGTCGTGTCGGTCCAGAAAAATCGCCGGTGGTAAACTATTCCACAGAGAGGTCGTACGCGGAACAAAACTCTGTTAGTTGCAATAGTATTTTTTTTCTGATACATATAACTTTATGTCATCCATGTAAATAAAGTGTGTTAGGGTGTATTTCATGTTATTGTTTGTCACTGTAAATCTCATGTCACCATTATTTAGTAAGTGTGAAAGTGGATTGAGGGCAACACAAACTCACAGAAGACTTAGATCATCTCCTTGATAATTCCACGTTTTATACATATGGTTCTGTGGTTACATTCAAAGAGGATTGATTACTTATAATTGATTAAGCACTGTTTGCACATTTTGCATAGAAGTTTCTAAGAATAGTTTCAGTGTTGGGTGAATTTAATACAGATTTAAGACATGTAATAACCATCTGTGCGATACTGAATCGAAGGCCTTTTGGTGATCGATATACATTGTGTGAATATCTTTCTTGCTTTTAACAGCGCTGTTCAAAATATTTCTTTCACTTTTTAAAAACGTTACCTGTACACTAGGATTTTCTCCTGTATCGTGGGGTAGTTTACACACATAAATTGCACAAGGACAAACATCCAGACCCGGAACAATTACTTGTAGGCCATACAAATACTTGTTTCGTGCGGGACTACGCCATGGAGCCGTTAATAGTAAGTTGTTCTTTACATCTTTGGCTATTTTTACGACATCCCTTTTGTTGTTCTGCTAAAATATTAATTTTTGTTAAATGTTCATACACTATTATTATTATAGATTGTAGACAAGTAATTGGTCGATATTTGGCTGGATTCATAGTAATTATTCATGTTTTTGGGTGTTATATATGTTACTAAGTGTGTTATGTATGTTGGAATTAAATGTGGTAATTGGACGAATGCGTTTAAGTAGTTATGTACGAATGGATGTATGCTGGTGAATTTCTTATACCAGTAGTTGCGAATATTGTCTGTGTCCGTGTTAGCGAGTGATTTACAAAGTTTTTGTAGTCAACTAAATATTTTAGAACTAATAATAATTAAAAATAAATTTTATGAAGATCATAAAGTTACTTGCAAGTATATATGTGTGTTAAAAATTATACAAGTGTATATTAAAGATTAAGGACCGCGATTATTAATAATGCAAGATGTGTAGCACGTTACAAATAATGATGAAAAGAAAGTAATTTAGAAATAAACAGAATGCTAAAAAATATAAAAAAATATTATTTTTGGCCAAGGATGGCAAGTGATGTTATTGATTACATAAAAAAAATGTAAATTGTGTCAAATTAATAAATACACTAATAAGTATATTAAAGAATAAATGACAATAAGTACTATACCGAAAACATCTTTTGAAAAAATTAGTTCAGATGTAGCGGGGCCATTGGAGGCAGATGATTTCGATAATAGGTATATATTGACCCTAAAGTGCGATCTCACAAAATTTGTAGAAGCCTACCCCTTCCAACGCAAAAACGCTGAATCGGTAGCAAGAGCTTTTGTTGATAACTTTATTCTAAGATATGGAGTTCTTAAAGAAATTATAACCGATCAGGGAACAGAATGTCTTAACGAAATCGTGTCAGAAATTTGTACTCTTTTAGGCATTAAGAAGTTGCAATCCACCGCTTATTATCATGAAACTATGGGTTCCATAGAAAACACACTTAAGCATTTTGGCACTTTTCTCGGAATACAGTGTGAAAATAATAAACGAAATTGGAGTACTTGAGTTCCGTACTGGTGTTTTTCGTTTGATACGTTACGGTACGATACGATCACGGACAAAATGTACTCCCTACGAATTAGTTTTTGGCAAGAATTGTTTTTTACGTAGTAACTTAAGTAATTCTGTAACACCGTTATACAATTATGATAATTATTATCCTTAAGAATTCCTACTCGGAGTACAAAGAGCACTGTACGATGCACGTAACAATTTATCACAAAAGAAATTTTGTAGAAAATATAGTTTTGATAAGAATTGTCATCCAGCTACATAATATAAGAATGGAGAATTCTCTCATAATTGATTTTGTTAAAAATCAATTAAGAGAGAAGTTAGATAACGTAAATAATAGACCATATGAGGTAATAAGAGAGAAATCACCGAATGTTTTTATATTAAAAAATAATAAGGAATATTTATTACATAA
>JAUPFT010000013.1:39327124-39427124 GCA_036936625.1 Parnassius smintheus behrii
ATCTAACTTACGTAACAGAGACCAGAAGACCTAAACGTATATAACTTCATATATCATCATCCTCAAGTGACCGCAAAATCTTTTGGAGGGTCGCAGAAATGATGTCACTTTTGTTGTCTATTTGTGTGGATTTTTTAGATTTCTACTGTGATTTGTTAACATGTATCCAGAATAATTAAGAGACTGAGGATATTAGTAATTTGTTGTTAGAAATTTATGTTTTAGTTATTTTATAAAATATGAGACTTTAGTGCCAAAAATGATCATTCCTGTAGATTTTGTGGTCACTCCTGTCTCTTGCTAAGAAGGGAAATAGCATTTTTTTTTAATTTCTATGTAAATTTAACTGTGTCGTTATTTTTCATGTTTCGTACATACCAAAAAATATTTTTAATTGATAAATAAACAAAAAGATGATTTTTTAATTTATTTTATGCCACCTCACCGTAGAATGACCCATTTAGGTATTATCGGGCCACAACTATGCACATTTACTTACATCGGAAGGTCTGTGCTCTTGTAAAAAAAAATTAAAAAAAATTTAAAACAATTGTTTTAAAAATTATTAATTATATAATTACTGCAAAGATTCACCATTATAGTCTTTAATTAATATGCCTTGCCCATATTATTTAAAATAAAAATATGTAACAAAATCTCTCTGCTAACAAAATCTGATGATATTAAGTACTAGGACTTTAAAATTAAATAAACTAATATTCCTCGGAAGGACAGAACATAACATAAGCACTCACGCCTGTCGTCCAGAGGGGTAGGCAGAGACTACGAACTTCCATTTGGCACGATCCTAACACACCTCTCTCGTCTCCTCCACATCCATATACCTACGCATACATAGTCGTCGGTTAAGGGTACTCTTTATTTGGCCCGTTTTCAATATATCGCCAACTTGGTCGATAAACTTTCGCTTAGAGCATCCCTTCCTGACTCTGCCGTTCACTTCTGCAACATAAATTTGCTTAGTCACACTTCCTCATTCATTATTACAAGAACAAACCACCGAAGTATTCCTTTCATCACACAACTTCTCACCCTGTCATTCATATTCAGCCTCGGAAGACTTTAATCAAATATACTCTAATCGGAAGCTAGTTCAAGTCTTTTCAGTCTATCTATCTAGTAGTTCAAGTTTCCATGAGCTATACCTACCTCTTGCTTTAATATAGGTTGACCTTAGGATTATTTCAATTAATTTCATATTTAATACTTCATTCACTTTTTGAATGTGTGAAAACTTATATCAAGGCGAATTATGAATAATTAAAATACAGAACAATCTTGTAATTAAAATAGCAGCAACCAACAGTCACGGTCAACAATTTTTTTAACTTTAATTATAGTCTCAAGTTAAGTCATGCTATGAGAAAAAAGTTATTCTTCTACTGAATAAAACTAAACTGGTAACGGGTGGACAGTACTTGAAACACACAAATTTAAAATAAAGTCGTGTTTTCGAATGAATGAATAACAAAAAGCAGGTTATATGTACAATTTGGCGGCCTTGTCGTTACATAGCGATCTCTTCCATACAACGAAGTGTGTATGGGAATAAAACAATGAATACTGGGAAGGTGGTGGAATATAAATATATCTACATATAACTATAAGTAATATCAATAGATATGCAACATATAGACAATACATGCAATAAAATACCGTATAAATAGCTAATACATGAAATTAACTTGAAACTAAAACAATTAAACTAAAACATTTAATATATTTGCAGTACAAGTACATAAATATGTATACACACACATATATTTAAATAAATATACCAGGCGGTCCCATAATGAACTGGCCTGATATAGTTCAACGCGACATGTCGCTACATGTTGTGTTGCATTAAATAGTACGTTTATCGTGCACTTAATATAAAAAACATGTCATAAAGTTTCTGTTTGAAGAAGGTTTATCCCCTGCCCAAATAAAAGAACGATTGGATGGCGTGTATAAGGAGTCTGCCGCCTCCTATAGCACAGTGAAAAATTGGGTGAAAGAGTTTCGCTTCGGGAGAGAAACCGTCGAAGACTTTGGCCACGACGGTCGACCTGTGGAAGTGCTCACTCCCGAAACGATTGCTCTTATCGAAGAGGAGGTTCTGAGTGATCGCCGTTTGAAGATTAAAGAAATTGCAGCAAGGCTTGGGCTCTCTAAGAGTACCGTTCATCGCGCGATCCATGAACATCTTCACATGAAAAAAGTGAGTGCAAGATGGGTACCGAAACTTCTTTCAGCGGTACAGAGACCGGACAGAGTGCGCTACGCTTCGGAGTTTTCGGATCTTTGTGGTGAAAATCCAAAGACTGTGATCGAGCGGCTAGTGACTGGTGATGAAACTATGATCTTGTATTATGATCCACAAAGCAAGCGCGAGTCAATGGAATGGCGTTATAAGGGTGAAAAGCCCCCTAGAAAGGCAAAGGTGCAACAATCGACTAAAAAACTGATGTGCACAATATTTTGGGATTTTCAAGGCATTTGATGGTGGATTTTAAAGAACGTAATACAGTCGTGAACGGCGAATATTATGCTTCTTTAATATATAAATTACGAGAAAAGATAAAGGAAAAACGAAGAGGCAAGCTGTCTAAAGGTGTCCTGTTGCTCCATGACAACGCCCCTGTTCATACCGCTGGTGTTTCGAAGGATGCAGTTCGTCAATGCGGGTTCACAGAAGTTCAATATCCACCTTACAGTCCAGACATGGCCTCGTCCGACTATTATTTATTTCCAAATTTAAAGCGGGACTTAAGAGGAAGAAAATTTTCAAGCGATGAAGAGTTGCAGGCGGCCGTCTTCAGTCATTTTGAGGATAAAAAATGTGATTATTTTTATAAAGGTTTAGAGATGTTGATTCACAGATGTCAGAAGTATGTTAGTATTCATGGTGATTATATTGAAAAATAAAATTGGTTTCGTTTCATTTCCATTGGTTCATAGTTAGTGGAGGATCATGCACCTTCTCTGTTGGACCTTCTGCTGACCTCTCACCCGGACGGATATCAGATTTCCGTCGACGCCCCTGTAGGCTCCTCGGACCATTGTCTGGTCCGGAGTGTTGTGCCACTCACGCTGAAATCGCAGTTGCATTCTGCAGGCTGCCGTCAGCCGATTGGGATGGGATGCGGTCTTTCTTTGCATCCTACCCTTGGGAGCGGGTTTGCTTCTCGCTGGATGATCCCAACGTTGTTGCGGATTCTGTTACTGATGTGGTACTTCAGGGTATGGAACTTTTTATTCCTTCCTCTGTGGTGCCCATTGGAGGCAAATCTCAGCCATGCTTAGGTCGCTCCTGTAAAATAGCATCATGCTATAAGCAGGAGTGCTACCAGGTCTGGGTTGATGCATCAGCGTCCCGGGATGTAAACACCAGCGCTCTAAAAAAGAAGTATAATTCCGCCTCTAGGTCCTTCAAAAGAGTCATTGCCAAGGCAAAGTCAGAGCACATAGGCAGAATTGGCGAGAAACTAGTTCGCCTTCCTTCTGGAACCCGTGCATTCTGGTCTCTCGCTAAGGCTGTCCAGGGGAATTTCTGTCAGACATCTCTTCCATCTCTGCACAGGGAGGACGACTCACTGGCCCATACTGCAAAGGAGAAAGCCGATCTTCTAGGCTCTTTCTTTGCGTCTAACTCGACTCTCGATGACGGGGGGAGTACGCCGCCGACCATCCCGCGGTGTGAGTGCTCCATGCCGGAAGTGCAGTTCACACAGCGCTCGTTTCGCAAAGCACTCCTCTCCCTGGACATCCACAAGTCGAGTGGGCCTGACGGAATCCCCCCAATTGTGCTGAGGACGTGAGCTCCAGAGTTGGCACCGGTTTTAACGCGTCTTTTCCGGTACTCCTACTCCCTAGGCGTAGTCCCAAAATCATGGAAGACGGCTTTTGTCCACCCGATCCCTAAAAAAGGCGACCGCTCAGACCCGTCCAACTACCGGCCAATTGCCATCACCTCCTTGTTCTCCAAAACAATGGAGTCCATTGTAAACTGCCAGCTCATGAGGTACCTTGAGGATCACCAGCTGATTAGTGACCGCCAATACGGTTTTCGCCGTGGTCGGTCAGCTGGTGATCTTCTGGTCTACCTCACTCACAGATGGGCGGAGGCAGTAGAGTTCAAGGGGGAGGCATTGGCCGTTAGTTTGGACATTGCGAAGGCCTTCGATCGGGTTTGGCACAAAGCGCTTCTTTCGAAGCTCCCTTCCTATGGGCTTCCCGAGAAATTGTGCGATTGGATCACCAGCTTTCTTGCAGATCGGAGCATCAAGGTCGTTGTAGACGGTGCAAGCTCCGATTGCAAGCCTTCTAATGCTGGTGTTCCACAGGGCTGCGTGCTATCGCCAACGCTGTTTCTTCTGCATATCAATGATATGTTGCATACCCGTAACATTCATTGCTATGCAGATGACAGCACTGGTGATGCTCTTTACACCGGCCGAGCCAATATTTCTCGGGAAAACGTCTCCGAGTGCCGGGACAAACTTGTGTCTGAAGTCGAGTCTTTGCTGAACAGAATCTCGGATTGGGGACGACTAAATCTAGTCCAGTTTAACCCCCAGAAGACACAAGTTTGCGCTTTAACCGCTAAAAAGGCCCCTTTGTCGTATCCCCTCAGTTTCAAGGCACTCCCCTTGTTGCCTCAGCCAGCATCGGAATCCTCGGCGTCGACATATCGAGTGACGTGCAGTTTCGTGGTCACTTGGAAGGGAAGGCCAAATTGGCCTCTAAAAAGCTTGGCGTGCTCAGCAGAGCGGGACAGTATTTCATGCCGGCACACCGCCTGCAACTTTACAAGGCGCAGGTTCGGCCGCACATGGAATACTGTTCCCATCTCTGGGCTGGGGCTCCCCAGTACCAGCTCCTTCCACTTGACCGCATCCAGCGCAGAGCGGCTCGAATCGTCGACGACCGAGTGCTTTCCGATCGGCTCGATTCACTGGCGCTGCGAAGAGATGTTGCATCTCTTTGCGTATTTTATCGCATCTATCACGGGGAGTGTTCTGAGGAATTGTTCGGATTAATCCCAGCCGCCAAATTTCGTGAACGCACTACACGGCAAACGTCCCGATACCATCCACACCATCTGGATGCTTGGCGGTCCACCACTGTACGTTTCACAAGGAGTTTTCTTCCACGTACAACCTCTCTGTGGAATAGTTTACCACCGGCGATTTTTCCGGACCGATACGACCTGGGGACCTTCAAGAAAAGAGCTTACTCCTTTCTAAAGGGCCGGTAACGCACCCGCAATTCTCCTGGTGTTGCGGTTGATCATGGGCGGCGGTAGTCACTTAACATCAGGTGAGCCGCATGCTCGTTTGCCCCCTCTTCTATCAAAAAAAAAGTTAGGCCAATTCATTATGGGACCGCCTACGTACGTGTGTGTGTGTGTGTGTGTGTGTGTGTTTGTGTGTGTGTGTGCGTGTGTGTGTGTGTGTGTGTGTGAGTGTGTACGAGGGCTGATACATAGTTTATACTGGTATTTGGAAGTGTCTCAAGCTTATTTAGCTGGTCCTCAGTTATGTCTACATAACTTGCGTCAGCATAGTCGGGAATCGGAAGAGGAAGGCACTGTACGAGCATAATTTTTGTAAGAATGAGCGACAAAGTCTTTCTTAACTCATTTAGTTGGCGTATCCAATTTAAGATAAATACCAAGATTATTGAAAATGTCATAGTAAGGAGTTACAACTCCATCAAATACGATATAGGTGGTACGGAGCACCAGTCAATTCTTGCTACCAATAATGATAGCCTGTGACTTTTTAGGATTGATATTTAGGCCGTATGATTGAGTCCACTCATGAATAATATTTGAATCGTTATTCAATGCATTCGGCAAATTCTCAAGACTTGACTGGGTGTAAATCTGAACATCATCCGCATACATGTAGTAGAGAGAAGATAATATTTTATGAGTTATTGAATTGATGAAAATGGGAAAAGAGCAAAGGTGACAACATGCCGCCCTGCGGCACGCCTGCCGTAAGATCACACCAAGATGAGTCAGTCTCATCGACACCAATACACTGCCGATGGCCACGGAGATAACTTTGAAACCAGTTAATTATTTATGGAAATATATTAAGGGAACACAACTGACTGAACAGTATATCGAAGTCAACATTGCTGAAATCCGGTACGGTCATGACTGTGAGTTGTTTATTATTATTACCCCACCGCATGTCATCAATAACTTTAATTAAGGCACTGACCGTACTATGACCATACACAACATCATAATTATTTTACTTCTTTGTTACCTTCTTAGGTAATGTATTAAGTATATACCATAAAAATGCTATATGATTTGGACAATCATAACTTACGTTACCTTACGTTGGACATAGACGTAAGTAAATACATTTCTAACCTTTTTCAAAACTGACCAGCAATTAGAAGAATTATTATATTAACTGAAAACCCAAATCCCACAGAAATACCACCACCAACTTACTAGGTGTTTCGTAATATAGTTCGATGGTGTTTCAGTGTATATGGACAACTCTTGAAATAAAATAAACTTGAAATACACGCCTATTAGTGGAATTTATTAAAGGTATGAACCAGGATGGACTTAAAAAAACTTGTAGGAGCGGAAAATGCCCAAAGCAAATATGGGCAACCCTCCAAAAAGCGGGGGAGGGAGGTGGGGAATGCTCATAGCATACCACGCAGCCGGCTGCGTGGTTTTGTGGAGACTTTTACCCACTAAACCCCACCTTTATAGATTGGCTTACCGATACGCTTTGGCTTTTATACGTGGTAGAGCCATGCTGCAGTTATATTAGTAGTATAGTTGTAGCACGAATGGGTCGGCTCGACCGGGGAAGGACCACGCTCTCACAGAATACCAGCGTGAAATAGTAGCTTAATGCTGCTGTATTTCGTATGGTGAGTGCAGAGAACCGGAGACCCTTTTTACTGGAAACGAGGCATTCCATCTTAGTCCTCACGGGTGACAACGCATCTGCATTTTGATTCGTAATCGAGGATAGGTGTAGATGTCTATGGGCCACAGCAACCACTTACCATCAGGTGGACTGTGTGCTCGTTTGTCACGCTATCCTATAAAAAAAACCGATCTGACGAGAGATCTCTAAGCCGTATACAGACGCGACCCTCCTTGGCAGAAAGGAGGGCGCAGTAATTGACAACTTCGCCAAAGTCAATTTTATATGCTGATGTGCTGTGCGTATAGGCCACGCGTCTAGACGAAGAGCGAAGCTGCCATTCACTTTCACCTACTCAATTAAAATGTGGGAATGTCGTGATTATATTTTTTATGTAAAATCTACAAAATTATGTCTCGCTTTGCTATTTCCAGTATTATTACATAGTAACCTTAATCGATGAGCGTGTATGCGTAGATATGGATGTAAAGGATGCGAGAGCGCTGAGTCAGGATGACCAAATGGAAGTCCGCAGTCTCTGCCTACCCCTATCGTTGACAGGCGTGAGTGTTTATGCCATTGGTAACGCCAGTTAACAATCTACTTTATTAACATTACATTACATATCGCATTGAGTTCGTCCTAAGTTATATCTACTTTATCAACATGACTAGTGCATATTTTTTGTTTCCTTCCTTCCTTCCCTTTCCTACCGCACGCGCTGCCGCCGAGGTGAAAAAGAGGATCTCGGCGCGCGTCATTATACTAAGTGATATTACGCCATCCGCAACGCACGGCCACCCGTCGCGTCTTATGTACATTAACCGCAAACCGCGCAGGACGAACATTGAGTTCTCCTGTTTATGTTTAATATTCACCGCATCAGACATTGTGTCTTTGTAACTCATAAAAGTGTGAGACGCCCCCGTAAGGGCTAAATCTTTATCGAAGATACCTTAAGTTGCTGGCGTCTCCATTTTTAATGGTCACTTCTCGCTGGATTGACCTTGACTTTCCGCCCTTATTAGATCGTTATCGTAATAAGCGTTTATATAATTAATTATTTATATTTTAATCCGACTTCGGATTAACCCCGCCCTTATTAGAACACTGGAATAGGTCCTAATAGGTGACATTCATAGTAATTTTAAAACTATATTCATAGAATGAATAAGCATATAATTATCTATATAAATTATTTGTTGTATGTTCACATCACGTCATCAACTTTTAACTACATCTATAGATTATACTGTTAAATTACATTTATTATTTGCACATATATTTAAGCATTATATTCGTTATAAATAACTTCATAATTATTATAAAAGTTGACAATTAAAGTTCATCGTTAACAAAACTAATATTTAATAATTCAACCGCGTAGCGAGGTCGCTTACAGACTACCCGCTTATAATTATATTATTTTACGCCGCATAACTTAAGTTGTAATGCCGCCTAAAAAACAAATAGCATCGAATAATAGCGATTCCTCGGATAATGAGGGCACACCTGATGCTGAGTTGGTTTTATTGTTAGCTAAACGAGATGCTTTATTTGAAATAGTGCAAAAAATATATGATATGTCCTCGGACATCCTCACAAACACTTCCACGATGGAGCGTTTTCTTGATGGAAGTTCTAATATTAATGCTTTACGTATTGAGTTTAAACAGGTCTTAGATAATTATAATTCACATTTATTAAAAATAAACCCTATTGCTAAACCTGATTATAACAGCCTCATTGCGTTTGAGTCTCTTTGCGGTAGAATAAATAGGCTTTATTTACAATATTCGCAATCTAATTCACAAAGTACTAGTGCACCATCTAAAGCCAGATTCTCACTTCCGCCTATCGAACTTATGCCATTTTCGGGTGACATTCGCTCATGGCCTTTATTTTATGCTAGCTTTAAATCAACCGTCCATGACAACACATCGCTTACCGACGCTGAAAAGTTATACTATTTGCTAGGTAAACTAACGGGCAAAGCCCTATCTGTATGCTCAGGTATAACTCCTTGCGCTGAAAATTATAAAATTTTATTGCAAGCACTCGTTGACAAATATGAAGACCGGCGTATGCTAGCATCTACATATATTAATCAGATGTTCGAATTTAAGCCATTGCAATCGGCCACCGCAAATAATTTTGATTTATTTACTGATAACTTTATAAGTGCAGTGCGCGCTTTACAAAACTTAAAGTTAGATAATCTCGCGGACTTAATTGTTCTTCATATCGCGCTTAAGAAGCTGGACACGGATACCAATCGCTCTTTCGAATATAGTCATAACTCGATGGTACCTACCTTTGATGATTTAGTAAATTTTATTAGGACCCGCTCCAAAGTTTTGCAACGCACCGATTCTAGTACAAATTCTAATAGCGCACCAAACAATCGACGAAGTAACGGTAATAATCGTCGCTGTAATAATACTTCGTCGCCGAAGTATCAGGCGTACGTAAGCACGACGACTAGTTGCTCAAAGTGTCTGTGCGATAATATTGTGCATCAACACCTATTTAAGTGTGCAGACTTTAATAAAATGACGCCGCAGGAACGATTTAAATGCGTAAAGAGTAACAATGCATGTGTGAATTGTCTCAGTTTAAGTCATCGAGTGTCTAGTTGCTCTTCAAATTATAGTTGTCGAGTTTGTAAATTTAAACATCACACATTGTTGCACTTCCACCGCAGAAGCGATAATGCTTCCCCTGCGCTGGCGCGTTCTCCACCGCTTCAGCCAGTTACACTGAAGTCTACAACCCCCGCGCCCGCACACTCGCCACCCCTCACCGCAGGTGCGCGTTCAGACGTTGCGCTGTGTACTTCGTTCAAGAATGTTTCTCAACGTTCACCGCCTCCCGCGCGCGCAAGTCGTTCGCAGAGAACTGTTTTATTATCAACCGCTCAAGTATTTGCTTACGATGCTAAGGGAGAGAAACAAATTATTCGTATATTATTAGACTCCGCGGCTCAAAGCCATTTTATGACTAAAGAGTGCTGTCATCGTTTAGGCGTTCAACAACACGATACCGAATGTACTGTAGTAAAGGGATTCGGTGGAGTTGAAAAAATTGTAAAATCGAAATCGATTGATATTAAAATTTTCTCACGATTCGACTCGAATATTAACTTCAATATTTCAACGCTAGTTGTTGATCAAATCACCGACCTTTTGCCCACCGCTGTGGTAGACACATCTGTCTTATCACACTTCCATGGCATAAGACTCGCTGATGAATGTTATAGCATGCCTAATAAAATTGATGTTTTGATAGGCGCATCCCTTTTCCCGCACTTACTATGTCCAGACGTAATTTATTCGTCTAACGACTTGTCCGGGCCCGCAGCTTTGAGTACGGTATTTGGTTACGTTATTATGGGCTCAGTGCCGACACTTCAGGTAAATCATTCTGTAACGTGCTGCTCAGTTCTAGAGTCTCCTATCGTTGACAAATTAGTGCAACGATTTTGGGAGCTTGAACAGCCACCCTCCGCACCGCCCATTCAGTGTCCTTCAGACATTGAATGTGAAGAGTTTTATAAATCTACGACATCCCGCGATCCTTTTACTGGTAGATATATTGTTGGCCTGCCATTTAAAGATGACGTTTACTCTCTCGGAGATTCTTATGAAACCTCTCGACGACGATTCATGTGCTTGGAGAGGAAACTTCAAGCCTCGCCTACATTAAGGTTAGCATATGATGACGTCATAAAGGAATACTTAGCTAAAAATTATATATCCCCCGCACCGCCGTATGGCTCTCATGAACCCGCTCCAATATATGTCATACCGCATCATGGAGTCTTACGCGAAGATAAGAAGTCAACGCGTCTGCGCATCGTCCTGGATGCTAGCAGTAAGACTAGCACTGGGCGATCATTAAATGATATTCTGCATTCAGGACCAAATTTGCAAGGCGACTTGTTCAATATAATTTTAACTTTCCTCTTACATCCAATCGCTATGACAGCCGACTGTCGCCAACAATTTATGCAAATAGTTGTTCGCGATTCTGATCGTCGTTACCAATGCTTCCTATACCGCTTCCGTCCACAAGACCCACTTGTGTTATACCACTTCAATCGCGTGTGCTTCGGTTTAACTTCGAGTCCATACCATGCATTGCGCACGGTAAGACAGCTCATTGATGACGACGGCGCAAAGTATCCGCTTGCGAGTCGTATTGCATTTACTTCGCTATATATGGACGACATCGCGTTCTCTATGCCCAGTGAATCCGAGGCCAGTGAGACCTCTCGGCAGCTAATAGACTTATTCAAGGGTGCCCAATGGGACCTGATAAAATGGCATAGCAACCGTCGATCTGTTTTAGATGACCTCCCTACTTCCCATAAAATTACAGGAGAAGTAGAGTTCGATAAATCAATGCCACATAAAATACTAGGCTTGCATTGGTCTACCGATAGTGACGCCTTTTATTTTAAGATATCTGTTCCCGCTGATGTGACGTGCACTAAGCGCGCCATCTTATCTACTGTCGCTCGCCTGTGGGACATAATGGGTTTCGTTGCTCCCACAGTCGCGTACGCCAAATTGTTAATAAAGCAGCTTTGGCAACTTAATTTAGATTGGGACGACATACCACCACCGCCAATTATTAAGATGTGGAGGCAATTCTGTGCTGAATTACCAGCTCTTAATGATTTACGTATCCCGCGACATGTTGGTGTATCCAAAAACTGTACTGCGTCACTCCTGGGGTTTTCCGACGCCAGCGAGCGCGCATACGGTGCCGTAGTCTACATACATGTAAAGAGCGTCAATGCTAACACCGTCCAGTTGATTTGTGCAAAGACTAAAGTCGCACCGACGAAACCACTATCTATTGCACGCCTTGAGCTTTGTGGAGCGGTTTTACTCTCAAAATTGCTTCGCAGAGTACTCGACAATTATTCTCTTGACCTTGCAATATCAGTCTATGCCTTTGTAGATTCAAAAGTAGCTCTGTACTGGATAAAGAGTTCGCCACACAAGTGGCAGACCTTTGTTGCAAACCGCGTTGTTCAGATTACCGACAATATTCGCGCTGATAACTTTTATCATGTCGCAGGTACTGAGAATCCCGCTGACATACTTTCACGTGGCGTTACGCCAAATAAATTAGTTTCAAACCCCCTGTGGCTCCATGGGCCTCAGTGGACTTCGTTAGATCCATCTCAATGGCCTCTTCGTACTTTAGACAATGAGGTTATTGCAAATATGCCTGAGAAGAAGATTTTGTCGCACACTGTGTGCACATCCGTCTGTAATTCTGCGATTTATGAGCTCGCATTCCGCATCTCTTCTTGGAGTAAACTTCTACGTATAATTGCGTACGTGTGTAAGTTTGCTAAATTATTGCCCCGCCGCAACACTACTGTAGTGACTGCTGATGATCTCAGTTTCTCTGAGGTTATAATCCTCCGCGCCCTGCAAAAACAGCATTTTGCAGTGGAATATTTAAATATTGAAGGTAACAAACCTTGCTCGCCCGCTTTCAATCGTTTAAGGCCTTTTATTGAGAATGGTTTAATCCGCATTGGTGGTCGTCTTTCGAACTCCGCATTAGATTACACACAAAAACATCCAATTATACTCCCGCGCAGTGATCATGTAGTGAACATGATCATTGACTATTATCATATTAAAAATTTACACGCTGGGCCTGAATTGTTATTGTCATTGCTCCGTCAAAAATTTTGGATACTTTCCGCACGCCGCACTGTGAGAAGCAGAGTCTACAAATGTAATATATGTTTCCGGCTTAGACCCCGTCCAACTTACCCTTTGATGGCTGATCTTCCCCATAGTCGTGTAAGACAAGCTATTAAGGCATTTACACACACGGGCTGCGATTATGCCGGTCCTATCGCATACACTCCTGTACGTCGTCGTGGTGTACGCAGCGAGAAGGCGTACTTATGTGTTTTCACATGCCTCACGACTCGAGCTGTACAAATAGAAATCGCTACAGATCTTAGTAGTTCTAGTTTCCTCGCTGCGCTTAAACGTTTCCTCTCTAGACGAGGGCCGATTCAGTTTTTATATTCGGATAATGGAACGAATTTTAAAGGTGCCGCTTCGTATCTTCGCGATCTCTATAAATTTCTAAACGTTGAATACCGCCCAAAGCTTGAGCAAGAGTGTGCTGAGAATCGTATAACATGGAAGTTCATCTGTCCCAACTCTCCTAATTTTGGAGGCGCCTGGGAGAGTATGATCAAAGTCGTAAAAACGCATCTGTTCCGAGTTATCGGACATCAGTTACTTCCATACGAAGAGCTTAATACTGTTCTTGCGCAAATTGAGTGCTTGCTAAACTCGCGGCCCTTGACAGTATTGAGTTCTGATCCTGCAGAGCCTTCAGCTCTTACTCCGAGTCATTTTTTGAATACCGCACCTTTATTGTCATTACCCGCACCCAAAGTCAAATCTGACTCTACCAGTCTGTTACACAGGCATTCTTTACTGGATAAATTAGTTCAGTCGTTTTGGGACCGGTGGAGGACGGAATACCTTCACGGATTACAAGTTCGTCAGAAGTGGAACATCCCGTCTACGGCTATCGTACCAGGCATGGTTGTAATTGTGATAAATGATAATGAACCGCCCCTTGCTTGGCCATTAGCGATTGTCGAGTCTGTTCATCCTTCGAAGGATGGCGTAGTTCGAGTAGTGACCGTGAGAACTACTAAGGGAACATATCTCCGTCCTGTTGCTCGTATTTGCCCTCTCCCAAGACAATAAATCACGATTATTTTGATTATAATTATTTATCTAAATTAGGAATTAAGTTTATATTTATATATTTTAAAAAAGTATTAAACCGCAATATTATATTTATGTATACATTTTCTCGCTTACCAAGTAAGGTTAGTAAATGAGACATGCGCATTGAGCGCATCCTCTCACTTTATATACCGCTTATTTATTTGTTTTCCTTTTACTTTTTATATTACGGTTGTCTTTTAAAGGTGACCCTTTAAGGGCGGGAGGAAATGGTAACGCCAGTTAACAATCTACTTTATCAACATTACATTACATATCGCATTGAGTTCGTCCTAAGTTATATCTACTTTATCAACATGACTAGTGCATATTTTTTGTTTCCTTCCTTCCTTCCCTTTCCTACCGCACGCGCTGCCACCGAGGTGAAAAAGAGGATCTCGGCGCGCGTCATTATACTAAGTGATATTACGCCATCCGCAACGCACGGCCACCCGTCGCGTCTTATGTGCATTAACCGCAAACCGCGCAGGACGAACATTGAGTTCTCCTGTTTATGTTTAATATTCACCGCATCAGACATTGTGTCTTTGTAACTCATAAAAGTGTGAGACGCCCCCGTAAGGGCAAAGGTGGAGAGTGTGGGACTTCAAGAGACTGTTCCGAGAGTGCGTGTGCGCCGAACCACGTGGCGAGCTCGCTGTATAGCAGACACTCCAGGAGGAAGGCGCGGCAGCCCTCATCAGGTCAGTGCGTGCTATCCCACCTATTTATTTTCCCCTTTGCCGTATGCACCAAAATTACAGTCCACTAAATCTTTATCGAAGATACCTTAAGTTGCTGGCGTCTCCAGCCATGTTTATGTATGTTTATTATATTATGTGTTTTACGGTTCGAAAACTGACAAAATATAAATTTATTTTATAATATTGCATTCCGAAGCAAACAACTGTAAATAGCTTTTGTGAACATCATCAACGGTTAATAATGTTGCTAAAATTAACATCGTTATAATTCGTACCTAACGGATAACAAATTATGCCAGTAGGAACTCTACTAATCTAATCTGGATAAACTCTAATTAATTGGCTTTATTGGTAGACCGATAGGCATTTTTAAGTTTAACGATGTCCTTCCATATAAATAAGAAAAGTAGTAGTGAAACAAACGGCATGGTCCTTAACATTAAATAATCCATTCAGTCTTCTAATCTACTGTTGGATATAGGTATAGTTTTAAGAAAATTTGTCGATAATCATCACATTAGGATCACGGGTAAACGCGTGTGCTAACGCTGGAAACTCGGCACCCTATTTACAGTCTGTGATAATTTAAATTCGCTAACGATATAAAAAACAGGACGATAAAAAGAAAGATATGTCGACTATAGTAAACGAAACTTTCTTTTTAATTCAGTTAAAAATTAAAACTTACAAAAAATTTGCGTCAGTAAAATATTAGAAAAACAGTGGTTTAGGTACGGGTTTTTATGGATCGTTTTGTTTGACTCTTTCTTTTCGTTTGAGATCCATAAAAACCGCGTGTAAGAACATATATTAGCTGACGTAAAGCACCGATGCTCCGGCAGTCTGTGAACATGTTCAAGATCGTCCCCACCACTTCATCAGATATGATGAACAAGGATTTGCCTTGCAAAAGAACCTACCAAATATGATACGCGAGGCTATTGAAATTAAAAAAAAATATCCTTATTTCAATAGAGAAGATGGATGGGTGCTACCATCTGCTTGGGATCCTATAGTTAACAAAATTAAACCCAAACCCAAGCATACTATTGGAAGACTTCAAGATTCTGTAAGCTGACCAAAAATTTATATTAATAAACTAAAGGTAGCGGGGTTAACTATGACATTGGGACGTCAAACATCTCAGTCCCCCCCCCCCCATGTCTATAAGTGCTGTAAAGCACCCGAAACGTCGGGAATTAAAAATAAGTTAAAATAAGTAAATTAAACGCGATAGAATCGATATAATTATATAGTTTTATTCGAATTGTTATCAATAAGTTGAATAATAATGGAAACAAAGTCCATTCTTCCGTTCCATCGATCTGTCACAGCATGTAATAGTCCCCTAAGGTTGGCTCATTGATGTCGCATCCCTTTGCATATTCCATCACATCGACCACGGGCAGTGCTCCGAGTAATTGTTCCGATTAATTCTAGCTGCTGGGTTTCACCATCGCGCATCATGACAAAACTGGCGGTATCAGCCGTTGCATCTGAATGATTGTCGGTCCATCACTATGTAATTTACCAGATGTTTTGTTCCTTGCACAACTACTCTGAGGAATCGTCTACCGCCAGGAAGCACAGCTTAGGAACCTTCTAGAAAAGAGCTTACTCTTTTTTTTAAAGGCCGGCAACGCATTTGTAATTCCCTAGTGTTGCAGATGTTTAGGGGGACGGTAGTCACTTACCATCAGGTTAGCCACATGCTCGTTTGTTCATTCTTATATACATACATAAAAAAGAGATTTCGTCATATGCTTGCATAATGCTTGGCAGGCAATTTGGCAACCGTAGATTCTTGTTATTCTGAGTTGCTATCAGTAAGATGGCGCTGCCCATCTCCTGATTCAGTTCACCTCCGTCGCCTCTCATTGTACCCAGGGTTGATATGGGGTAGTAGATATTCTTACACCGCAGCTATATCGTTATTCAATTATTTCGTTTTATCGAAATTAAGTTATATTTTACTAAAAAAAAAACTTTTATTTCAAAAATAAATTACACATTATAAAAACATATGTCAGAAGAAATTGTATAAATTTTACTTAAATATGGTGATCGTTACTTTTTTCAATCAGTTGTTTGCGTATTTTTCCAGGAACTGATTGAGTGACACCGTGTGAACTCCATTAGGGTTGTATTCTTTAGATAATTCTTCCCATTCAACAGGCAGTTGCTCTAGAATGGCTTTAATTACTTGAGCAACTAGCGACTTTTGTTTTTCTGAACATTTACCGCATTCGGTTTGTACCGCCTCTGGCATCACTTCTAAAAGTTAACACCGTATTAGTGGAAATCACAGTTTAGTAAAAAATCATCACAGTATATTAATTTTGGATTATTTAAACACATAAATTATTTTAATTAAAATGTCCTGTGTATATGACGAATGCACTCCTCTTCGTGTTATGCGTAATTGAAATTTATATAAAGTTTATAGAATGTCCAGCCAGTAATTTTTGACAATGCCTCCAGTATGTTGAGCTTAGAGATCACAGCAAACAACTTGAAAAATGTTTCTGCTCAAAAGTTTATAATTTACTTGCTTAATTAAAAATAGACTTACGAAGACTAATTCTACTACTACTAATCTTCGTAAGGTTAAACCAATTGTCATTAACCTTTATAATTAGATAGAGAGCAATGCCAGCGAAACAGAAAAACTTTAATACTTTTGATTAAAACTACTTTTACGGATTTTATCGCCTTTAATTTCTATTATTCTTAATTCCCGACGTTTCGGGTGCTTTCCAGCACCCATGGTCACGGGGTACTGAGATGACCGATGTCATTGTTAAACCCGGAGTGCCTTCAGCTTTTTTAATTATTGTTTATGGTCCAATCTCTGCAAAATGAACTGACTTTGTCTTCAAGTCTTGCAGTGGTATGCTTGGGTTTACTTTTAATTTTATTGATTATAGGGTCCAAAGCTGGTTGTAGTACCCAGCCTCCTTCTCTATTGAATTAGGATTTTTTTTTAATTTCAATAGCCTCACGTATCATCTTTGGTAGGAATCTGTGTTCTTTCGCGAGGATTTGTGGCAACGTCAGGAATTAAATATAATTGAAATGAAAGGCGATAAAAAAATGGTTTTAATCAATATATAGTGATCGCGTAAATATAAGAAATCATTATTTGATACTTTTTTTTAAATAAATTAAATGTTCTTTGATTATCTTAAACGTAAATGATATTACGACATTATTAGGCCCTATTCAGGCCGGGCGGATTGCTACTTCTTAAATAAAAACAAATTTATTTCAATTAAACTTACTTTTGAAATCATTTCCTTCTGGTGTACATTCCCTTTCCCTACGAAACAATGCGCATATGCTTTAAGCAGTCGTTGGTTGGATATAAGTTCTTTAACGTCAAAGTTCTCATATTTGCTGTACGACTCTTCTTCGGGTCTTGCCACAACCACTGCTACAAAGACAGATAAAAGAATTGCAGTCTTCATGTCTGAAAATCGTGAAAAAGATATTGGTGTCCAGTAGAGAATGGAATTCTGATGCGCCAAAATTCATTAGATACTCCATCGTTATCTTAGTTTTTAACTAACACTATATAAACGAAAATAAGACTATTAAAATATATTTAAACCCTTTTCTATCTAAAGAAAAGATATGAATTACACGATTAATACATATTAGTTCTCTAAAGGTCGTACGTGCTTGTGCATACACAAAAACAACTTATTCCTTAATTCCCCTAACCCAATTAAATGTTTAGCTAGCGTGACTATCATAAAAGTTAGTATGAAAAATACCAGACTCGCCAAAATCGTAATATAGAGAATAATCGCTAGGATTATATAATTACGAAATTAATTATGATGATGATGTTCTTCTGGATATTTTTACCAACGCAATTAATTATAACAACGTTTATGCGATGCAGTGCTTAAGCTAAGATTCAAGGATATTTAAACTTTACCGACTGAATTATTTCAGTCAAAAGAATCCAACGCATATATCAGAAAAAAGGAGTTAAATTTTCTCTTAATAGAAAGCAACAATCGACTTCAAAGGACTAAAAAGATTAAATTAGTAACATAGCCTCCTCCTTCCACGATCCACGATCTTTGCAATCATCAACCCTAGAAGTCCATAACACTGACTCTGCACGACACTGATTCAAAACCAAAGAAAGTTTAAAAAAAAGTTAAGCCGAAACATAACCAAACCATGCTCAAAGTGTTATATGAACACGCACTCTCGCACACATACGACTCGTATGCATCTTAAATCATTTGCAACCAACACCATGGTTTAAGGTGAATATGCAATGGACGGGCTGTTAAAGAAAGAAAGAAGACAGATGAACGTTTGTCTATCTTTCTTTTGTGGTCTGAGCCTCTGACAAGCCCGAGGGAGGGATTATTGCTCAACTTGACGAATTAACAACTGGATGGCTATTGTATTTTGCTATTGGCAACTGGATATTGTAGTTCCGTCAATTTTAAAATGGCGACGCCGCAGTATGTTGGGTGTTGTAATAACCCACATTAATCTTAGTCGGCTTTTATGATATCCATCGGTAAAACCAATAAAAGAGGATGGTGGCATTGTTTGGCTTTAGCATTACCTCGTCATTACACCAACTTGACTATATTTCGAATCGTTTGCTTGACTAAGACATAATAAATAAAGTTACACTTAAGAGATGATAAAATAATCACTGCTTACCTATATGAGTGAAATACTTGTCTTGAACTGATGAAAAATTAAGAATGAGAAGCCTTATATAATATCAAAACGATTTTCCTCCTTAACTTTGAATCTGCCTAAATACATCCTCAGTAACAAAAAAATGTTGTTTCGTATAGCAAGGTAATTTTAATGACAATTAGGAAGATTTTTTATTGTTAATTCTAAATACACTTGTAATGTTTTAATGCGGAATGGTGAAAACATAAAAGAATATTATACAGTAGCTCCATTTTTGCTCACGCCGAAACTGAGAAGGTATATGCGTTTAGGTGGGTTAGGTGAGAGGTTGTTTGTTTGTTTATTTGTGTGTGCAAACCAATATTCCCATTTATCTCCAAAGCGGGTGGACAGATTTTCGATACGGTTTTCTGCAAAGTATTTGTCACTCATCTGCGATAGTTCTTAGATAAGTATTATGATGTTAACTCGCCAGGGGGCGCTGTGTATTTTTGTGCAAACGAATGTTCTCATTTATCTCCAAAACGGTTATTCCGATTCAAATACAGTCCTCTATTAAGGGTTTGTGACTCATTTATGATAGTTTTAAGATAGGTGTTATGATGTAAGCTCGCGAGGGGGCGCTGCAATAAATATTTTTGTACAAATAAATGTTCCCATTTATCTCCAGATCGATTATACCGATTTAGATACGATTTTCTGTACAGAGTATAAAACTCATCGACGATGGTTGGTGATTGTTGGTGTATGGTGGAGGAGTTATGATAATAACTCGTCAGTGGACGCTTCAATGAACAATTTTATGCAAAAAAATGTTTACATGTATCTGCAAAACGGTTCGAACGATTTAGATACTATTTTCTGTATTCTAAATCCATTTTAAATCCAATATGGTAGCCAACTCAAACCTTTGCAGCAAACCCTTTAATTTAATACCCATCATATGGGTATTAAATTAAAGGGTTTGCTGCAAAGAGATTAAATTGGTTTGCTGAGAAAACACGAAAAATAAAATGGCATATTTTTAAATCCATTATGGCGGACCGCCCAAGATGGCCAACTAGTAATTTTTATGCACTTCTTTGATGTGGGTATCAATTGCAAGAGTTCCCTTAGATATTCTTCTGGTAAACGAATGAAATGACTTCCGCGTCCAGCTCTTTCCGGAGAAGGTTTACTAATGCCTAGCTAAATGGTAAGACTTAGCGGGGTCCTGTGTTAACTAATATCGACCTACACTCTGGGCAAATTCTAGTGGTGGTGAAAAATTTCATCAAAGTAGAAAATACTATATTTAGTTTCCTCATTGGGATAAATCTTTCTACCACTATATATCCCTTTCAGGGCCATCATGAAAAAATTCGAACGTGCCTTTGAAGTAAAAACATTCTACACCACAAACAGTCAGCTCCATTATGCTGATATGAAGTCCTGGATTTTAGCTAGATTTTAGTAGCTCTTTAAATTTAGATTTTAGTAGCTCTTTGCACATTTTTACACGCTGCAACCCAGCATGCATAACAGACAAATCCGCCAGGGAAAATCTGTAGGGGATTAAAGATAATATTTTAAAAGATTTATTATATGTAAACGCTCATTACGGCATTGGTTATTTTGTGTTTTAATTACAAACATCACTTTAATCGGAGGTGATCTAATCCAATAAAATTGGAATGACGTGGAGTATATATAATTAACAGTGAAACGGGTAAGGTCAATCTCGGATTTTCAACTGAATATTAACAATAATTAAATCAATAAGATATTAACAATAATCTGATCAAGAAGTTGCTACGGCGTTTGAGAAACATTTTACTGATATTTCTTTTATGACAACAAAATCATTAAATTCACAAGTCGAGTGGGCCTGACGGAATCCCCCCAATTGTGCTGAGGACGTGTGCTCCAGAGTTGGCACCGGTTTTAACGCGTCTTTTCATGGAATACTGTTCCCATCTCCTGGGGCTCCCCAGTACCAGCTCCTTCCACTTGACCGCATCCAGCGCAGAGCGGCTCGAATCGTCGACGACCGAGTGCTTTCGGATCGGCTCGATTCACTGGCGCTGCGAAGAGATGTTGCATCTCTTTGCGTATTTTATCGCATCTATCACGGGGAGTGCTCTGAGGAATTGTTCGGATTAATCCCAGCCGCCAAATTTCGTGAACGCACTACACGGCAAACGTCCCGATACCATCCACACCATCTGGATGCTTGACGGTCCACCACCGTACGTTTCACAAGGAGTTTTCTTCCACGTACAACCTCTCTGTGGAATAGTTTACCACCGGCGATTTTTCCGGACCGATACGACCTAGGGACCTTCAAGATAAGAGCTTACTCCTTTCTAAAGGGCCGGCAACGCACCCGCAATTCTCCTGGTGTTGCGGTTGATCATGGGCGGCGGTAGTCACTTAACATCAGGTGAGCCGCATGCTCGTTTGCCCCCTCTTCTATAAAAAAAAAAAATTCTTCTCCTACCGTCGCCGAATCATTGCTTAAACAGAATGTAAAGGCAAAATGTAAAAATGTATGGCGATGCGCTACTCGCCCTATCCTCCGTGACTCTGGGCCGCACCGTTAATTGATGCGGTGGTGGTGGGGCTGCGGGAGGGGAAGAACGTCGTTATTACGAGACGCTGCTTTACCTGCCCCCCGCAGCTGAATCTTGGTAAGTAGCGGAGCCATAGACCAGATCCGCCGGTGGGGTCAGAAAGGCTAGTGCTTCTGAGTACTCGTTTTTCCTGCCATATGGCCTTCGCGCATCGGATACGAAGGTGTCTGTTGTGCACGTGAAAATGGAGGCCGCGGAGGAGGGCGTGCTAGGTGTTCTGGTGCGCCTTACCTGAGAAGAAGAAAGGGGAGGAATAGTCCTGTTCCGAGAAGGGGCCGCCATGCGGCGGCCAGCGCTGCGCGTTAGTGTGCGAAAGCGTTTCCGTGGCCCTGCCAATATGCGATGAAGATAGAACACCATGGAGTTAAGTTGATGCGGTGGTAACAAAAATTGGAATTGCACGCAAAAAATTTTGCTACCATCAATTTATTTATCCTTGGTAAATTAGTACTTTCTGCTTTTAATAATTCATATTCCATGATGCCTTTCCAATAAAATACGTAATAAAACTCAATAATCGTAATGATAACCTGGAAAATTTCGAAATAACACAGCACGTTAGCTAGTTCTCTTAATCAGTGACACAGAACATTAACACCCATAGGCCAGAACAGTAACGTCACGACATGATCTAATATGGCGAACAGCGTTTGCAGATTTGAGGTACAGACGAGAAAAAATATTCTTAATATTGAAATATAAAATTAATAATGCAATGTTATAAACAGAAGTCAATGCCTCTCATTTACTTTTTACAAAATCTATCAAAAATATATATTTTTTGATTTTATTTTACATGGTGTAAAATACCCTATTCCTGCGCACACTCTCCGAAATGCATCCTATAGAATACCGAGAGGCTGGATACTCTACGGCGGTGCTCGAGGCTGACAAGGTTGGTTTCAACTAAGTCAAGGTCACCTATGAGACTCTTAGCACGTCTTTGCACTGAGTCCATCGCTGCCAGGTGGCGTTTTACAGCACCAGCCCATATGTGACAGCAGTACTCCATGCACGACCACACTTGCGCTTTATATAAGGTAAAAAGCTGTCCCGAAGTGAAGTACCGCCGCACCCTTGCAGGAACACTCATAGTTGACGTTTGGAGAAAATTCAACCCCTAACAACTGAAGGCGGTCACTGTACTCCAAGGGTACATTCCGGAAAGTAGGTGCCAGGGTGAGCGGGCTCCTTTTTGCGGTGAAAAGACACGCTTGTGTTTTGGAGGCGCTGAAACTCACGAGATTGGCAACGCTCCATTTGGAGACTGCCTGTAGTGTGAGATTCACACGCTCTATCAGGGCCTCTCTTTCGGACTGAATTTGATTCCGAATAGCCCGACTACTTGGTTGGTATCTCTCCACAACTGTGCTATCGTCTGTATACCTTCAGATACCGGGCATAAGCAGATCATTGATATGCAGCAGGAAAAAGGTTGAGTAGGAGAGAGAATGAACCCTTGAGGAACACCGGCGTGAGTGGCTACAGGATCGGACGAGCAGCAATCGACGACGACCCGGAGAGACTTTTCACTCAGAAAGTCCTTTACCCATTCAATCAGACCAGGGGATAAGCCGTACGCTGGAAGTTTAACCAAAAGGCTAGCGTGCCAAACTCTCAAAGGCTTTCGAGACATCAAGGGAAACGGCAAGTGCTTCCCCACTGTTCTCAAGTGCCTCGCCCCGTACGTGTGTGGCATACGCTAGAAGGTATCAAGCTAATCGATTTCGGTGAAACCCGTATTGCCGGTCACTACGGTGCTAGGTATGCTATTAAGCGGGCGTTCAGTACACGCTCCATAATCCTGCAGAGTAAGGAGGTCACTGAAATTGGTCGGCATGGCTACCTTTTTTAGGCACAGGTTGCACTATGGCCAGCTTCCAAGATTTGGGCAAAATTCCAGTCCTGAATGAGAGACGGAACAAGCGCGTCAACACAGGAGACAACTCAAGGACACAGACCTTTAGAACTGTAGCCGCTATACCAGCAGGTCCACTAGCTTTGTTCACATCTAGACTTCGCAAGGTTTTAAGAACCTCCTTGTTGGTGATACAGACCTCTGACATTGAGGAACCGCAGTGAGGTAATTGAGGTGTTGCTACTGTCCAGACGCGTATCGCAAGCAAAAAGAGAAGCAAATAAATTTGCTCCTTAGGAGCATGCGCCAATGAGCCATCTGGTTTTACCAGCGGAGGCAGTGTGGTCTACACTGGACAGAAGTTTGTCTCGACCGCTTTGGTAAGAGATCAAAAAGTTCTACTGACAGGTGGTTTGACGGAGATAGAACATAACTATGACTATTTTTGTACCAACTTGGCATGTGAATGATTTGATGTAGGTTATATTATCTTGGAAGTAGAAAAGTTTTTATTTTTTATTTTTAAATACCACTCCGTACAAATGCTCGGAAAATAATTCCTTCAGTTACCATCGTCCTATTTGGGCCCATTTTTAGTGGTTATTAGCGGTCAAGCCGCGAACACATTTAATACGAAAACTTAAAATGGACCTTCTTGATACTATAACCACGTTTAGTTATTAGTTTCAAGAAGGCATTCTAAGTTCGCGATTTTTGACGGGCAACTTCTTATATAATTATGGTTGGTACTCGTATGAACAAATGTAAAATTAATGTTTTTTTTTTATTTATGTTTTTAAAACGGATTTTAGGTTTTTGTCCGTTTATAAGAACCGGTAACAAAACAAAATAAAAACTAAAACAGGTATAACTTACAAGTAATCCGATTAGTGGAAAATTATTCTTTTAAATCATCGTCTAGGATATCAAGTAAAAGCTTTGAAAAGCAAATTATTTAAAATTGATAAAAGAATGTACTATCCCAATTAATGTAGCCTAAGGGCTGATTCTATCACCTTAAATCGCATCAAGGGTATCATAAGAGGTGACTATGGAAAATGCCACAAAAATCTCATGGTTTTCTATAGAATGTCATATTAACAAACCGTTTACGCCAGACGTAAAATACCTCGACCGGCTACGGGAAACAAAGTTGCGAGAAGTTTGGTACTGTTATCTTATAGTATATTTGCCAAGTGTGGAAATTAAAAAATACTCCCTAATATATAAGGACCCCCGCTTTCACCGACGATCGTGTGGTAAGTCGGCAGTCAGTTAAGTTACAGTCAATTAACAATTTCATTGCTGCCGGGGGATCCATGAGACAGTTATACTAATTTAGAGCAGTGTTAGTTTAGCGGCTAAGTGCTCGCTGTAATTACATATAAATTATATACATTTAACCACTCGAATGTCGGGGTCATTTTGGCCAATATGGCGCATCTGACGAGCATACAAGTAAGTATATAACAAGTATACTAAGTATATATGTATTTATATACTAAGTAAGTATATTAAAATCATATACCAATGGAAACGTTATTAAAAAAAGCTATCAGATTATATATATATATATATATATATATATATATATATATATATATATATATATATATGTTACAAATAATTTGCTATCACTCGACGCCATATTATGGCGTTTGACAGATGCGCATATTATGTGAGACGCCAGAATATGGCGTTTAGACAGACGAGGGGATAAATATTAACATATCATATATAATATGTGAAAAGAATATTTATCATGATGATCATGAAATTGAAATATCTGAGTAATTTCCATCCTGTGTAACTGATATTAAAGACTATTAGTATTAAACAAAAAGTAGTTACAGTGTTAAATTTAAAAGACGGTTTACTTATTTTAACTTATTGTTAATTCCCGAAATTTCGTGTTCTTTACAGCACCCACGGTCACGGGGGGGGGGGGGGGGGGACACTGCGTTGTTTAACGTCCTGATGAGGACTAAATTTTAGGTCCGATCTACGCCTACCTTCAGTTTAAATATTCAATAACTGAATGTAGCCATGTCATAGTTATGACATGGGGATTGAGATGTCAAATATCTCAGTCTCTCCCCGTAACCATATGTGCTATAAAGCACCCGAAACCCCGGCAATTAAAAATAAAATAAAATAAGTTAATAAACGCGATAAAATCCGTAAATATAGTTTTATCAAATGTGTAGTGTTCGCGTAAATTTAATAAATTATTAAATAAATTTATAAAAAAGTATTAAGCAACATTAATTTTAGAAAAATATATTTTGCACGATACGGTTTGCTGAACTGCTTAATGTGCTCTTTGATGTTTATATGTAATTTAATTGCTTGTAAAGATTTATTTTGCAGATTGTTTTAGATTAAAACAGATTAGTTTTTTTTTAAATTATGATATTATTATATAAGGTATACTTTATATAATGTTATCTAAGTGAAAATATATCATAATCAGTAATCGGTTCATCGATCGCCGATCTAACATTTTACTCATTTGGTTGCTTTGATATTACATGATATGATATATGGATGTCTCAAAAACATCACCACACATTTTTTTCCGCTTTCCGGAGCTCTCAGGCGCACAGTTTAGGGCTAAACATAAATATATTGTATGAGGAAAGATGAAAAATATCAATTCATAATTTAATATCAACTTTTTATTAAAGAATTAATAAAATATATATAATTATTTTATTAATTCTTTCTTATGAGTTGAAAAGATTACATCTACTTAGTCATTTAGCAACGTTTTACCTTCAATAAAGACACTTAATAAAAAGGAGGAAGCAAAAAAAATACATCCTTACTATTAATTATATCTACACTTCTCCCTTCCTTCGCCTAAAATAATGTAGTTTTAAATAAATTATACTAAACGTGTCTTATTATTATGCTAAATAGTTTTGCTCGTGATTTAAGTAACAGCATACTTATATCCACTGGTGGAGTTTGGCCTTTTCAAGATTGCATCGGCTGGTATACATTTCTTTGATAATTAACCCGTACTCATCTCCGTGGGCAGTTGGTTTAGTGGATTAGTAATCCATAAGCACTCTAGACAATTTTACAGTTTCTAAGACAGTGTATTAAGAATTTTGGGTACAGCGTTTTTAAAAGAAGGCCATGTGTCGGTCTATAGAGCCTTACACACCGCAAGAGAGAATGTTATGTATTTTTTCTTAACACCTTATTCTCCCTGTACTCAATTTCTGAATAATACAGAGTAATCTCTGCACAGGGAGGACGACTCACTGGCCTATGCCGCAAAGGAGAAAGCCGATATGCTAGGCTCTTTATTTGCATCTAACTCGACTCTCGATGACGGGGGGAGTACGCCGCCGAACATCTCGCGGTGTGAGTGATCAATGCCGTACGTGCGGTTCACACAGCGCTCGGTTCGCAAAGCACTCCTCTCTCTGGACACCCACAAGTCGGGTGGACATGACGGAATCCCCCCAAATGAGCTAGGAACGTGTGCTCCAGAGTTGGCACTGGTTTTAACGCGTCTTTTCCGGTACTCCTACCCCCTAGACGTAGTCCCAAAATCATGGAAGACGGCTTTCGTCCACTCGCTCCCTAAAAAAAGCGACCGCTCAGACCCGTCCAACTACAGGCCTATCGCCATCACCTCCTTGTTCTTCAAAACAATGGAGTCCATTGTAAACTGCCAGCTCATGAGATACCTTGAGGATCACCAACCGATTAGTGATCGCGGATACGGTTTTCGTCATGGTCAATCAGCTGGTGATTTTCTGCTCTACCTGACTCATAGGTGGGTGGAGGCAGTATTGGCCGTTAGCTTGAACATTGCAAAGGCCTTCAATCGGGTTAGGTACTTCGCAAAGGCACTTGGCGAAGCGCTTCTTTCGAAGCTCTCTTCCTACGGGCTTCCAGAGAAATTGTGCAACTGGATCACCAGCTTTTTTTGCAAATTGGAGCATCAAGGTCGTTGTAGATGGTGCGAGCTCCGATCACAAGCCTATTAATTCTGGCGTTCCACAAGGCTGCGCGCTATCACCAACACTGTTTCTTCTGCATATCAATGATATGTTGCAAACCGGTAACATTCATTGCTATACGGATAACAGCACTTGTGATGCTCTGTACACCGGCCGTGCCAATAATTCTCGGAAAAACGTCTCCGTGTACCGGAACTAACTTGTGTCTGAAGGCGAGCCTTTGCTGAACAAAGTCTCGGATTGAGGGCTATTACATCTAGTCCAGTTTAACCCTCAGAAGACAAGTTTGCTCGTTAACCGCTATAAAGAACCCCTTCGTGTCTCCTCAGTATCAAGGCACTCCCCTTGTTGCCTGAGCCAGTATCGGAATCCTCGGCGTCGACATATCGAGTGACGTGCAGTTTCGTGGTCACTTTTTTTAGGGTTCCGTAGTCAACTAGGAACCCTTATAAATTCGCCATGTCTGTCTGTCCGTCTGTCCGTCTGTCCGTCCTCGCTTAATCTCTGTGACCGTTAGCACTAGAAAGCTGAAATTTGGTACCAATATGTGTATCAATCACGCCAACAAAGTGGTAAAATATAAATTGGAAAAAAATGTTTTATTAAGGTAGCCCCCCTATATGTAAAGTGGGAAGTGATTTTTTTTTAATTTCAACCCTAACGTGTGATATATTGTTGGAAAGGTATTTACAAATGAATAGGGGTTTACTAAAATCATTTTTGATAATGTCAATAATTTCGGAAATAATCGCTCCAAAAGTAAAAACAATGTCCCCCCCCCCCTCTAACTTTTGAACCATAAGTTTAGAAAATATGAAAAAATCTGAAAAGTAGAACTTTATAAGGACTTTCTAGGAAAATCATTTTGAACTTGGATGGAAACAACAGTACCAGTACAGCAGCGCTCCGCGCTCCTGTAACTGCTCCCGGTAGTGATAGGATAGGTAGGATACCCACCTTTAAACTCATAAGTGGGAACACTTATTGTGACGTACGGGAAACACGGAACCCTACACTGAGCGTGGCCCGACATGCTCTTGGCCGGTTTTTTTAATAAAATAAGGGTGACAAACGAGCACACAGTACACCTGATAGTAAGTGGATGTTATAGCCCATAGACATTTATCTTCAAATAAGAATCAAGGTGCAGACACGTTGCCAGCCCTGAGGACTGAGATGGAATGCCTCGTTTCCAGTAAAAGGGGTCTCTGGTTCTCTACATTCACCATACGAAACACAACAACATTAAGCTCCTATTTTACGCTGGTAATCTGTGAGAGCGTGGTCCTACCCCAGTTGAGCCGACCCATTTGTGCTGCAACTACAATTCATCTGCAGCATGGCTCTACCACTTTAAATGGCCTCTGAAAAGCATAGCGTACTCAGTAGAACGGGACACTATTTCATGCCGGCACACCGCCTAAACGCCTGCACAAGGTGCAGGTGCGGCCGCACATGGAATACTATTCCCATCTTTGGGCTGGGGCACCCCAGTGACGGCTCCTTCCACTTGACCGCATTCAGCGCAGAGCGGCTTGAATCGTCGACGACCGAGTGCATTCCGATTGGCTCGATTCACTGGCGCTGCGAAGAGATGTTGCAACTCTTTGCATTTTCTTTCGCATATACCACGGGAATTGCTCTGAGGAATTGTAGGGATTAATCCCAGCCGCCAAATTTCTTGAACGCACTACGCGGTAAACCACCCGATACCATCCACACCATCTGAATACTTGGCGGTCCACACCACTGTACGTTTCTTACGAGTTTTCTTCCGCGTACGACCTATCTGTGGAATAGTTTCCGATAAGTTTTCAAGAAGAGATCTTACTCCTTTCTAAAAGGCCGGCAAGGCACCTGCAATTCTCCTGGTGTTGCGGTTGTTCATGGGCGGCGGTAGTCACTTAACATCAGGTGAACCGCTTCCTCGTTTGCCCCCTCCTCTATAAAAAAAAATACTAAAATAGAGAGTCCTAAAATAGGAACAAACTTCTTATATCTGAGGTCTTTATACACAGTAGAAAATAAAATAGCTATATTATTCTCACCTTCTTTCTTTTACAAGGTGGTTGCCAATTTCCATTCTATAGATAACTCTATTGATGTGCCATTAGCGAAATAAAAAACGTTATCAATAAATTCATTTAGTTTATGACTTAGTAAAATTAGGGATTATCATTAATCCAGTTAGTAATACTTATTTTAATCGATTAAGGTTTACGGAAGCTTCGTCTGACATCTTACAACAAAAACTGTGTTTGTTTAATCGACATCTGGTTCGCTTCACAGATTGTACACAAAGGACACTGCTACGATAGACAAGATCTCAACTACCAATAAATCGGTTACGAACGTATTACCCGTTTTCCTTTCTGCTCCCTCAAGATATTGTCCATCATTAATTAATTAATTCCAGCTTACCAAAAGTCTCCTATTAGTACAATAGGAGACTTTTGGTAAGTAAGGGGGAATATTTGCCATGTTCCCTCTCTTAGCAAGTGATTGGGCAACCGCATTTTTTTGTTATTTTGAGTTATTATCAGGAAGATACTGTTGCTTATCTCATGTTTCATTATCCTATGTCATTTTTTACGATACTTGCGGGATGGTGTGGGATCTTTGAGCTTCTCAGTAATAATATATATTATTTGGTAGGAGGTAGTGGATCATTTTACGCCGCTACAGAGCATTCGAATATTTTCATCCAAGCAGATAAAGCTTTGTTGAATATAGTAATTGGTTTTGAAAATCTGATTCATAAAATATTTTTAAATTCAATTTTCAAACCGATTGCTTCGGGAGCATAGTTTTTATAGTTATAGTAACCCCACATTATAGTTGTATCACGGATGCAACATAAATGCATCGATCGTGCATCGATTGACCAGAAAGGGAGCTAATTCTAATTTTATTAAAACAAGGTTGTATTCATGTAAAATACAGAAATTCTCGATATCGTAGGGTTAATATTAAAATGTAAAAGGACCCAATAATAATATAATTTGACCTTTAGGTAAAATTAAAGTATTTTCGCTTAGTATTATTACGATACTATATACAACAAACTACGAAATAATGGTACAATTACGATAATGATACTACGTAATTCGACCCTGGTTACGTCGTGTTTCGATATGACGTTTGTATTATAACATATGCGCTACTTTTTCTTGTATGAAAAAGTTATTAGTAAAATATTTAGATGGGCCTATACTTCCTTTTGAAATCATTGATTGCCGCATGTATAAAAGATCATCACTTGAGAAAGGCTGGACCGATTTTGATAAACCCTAACACACACAATTGGACCCGGTAAGTAGCGAAGTTGTCAAGATCTATAAACTAGTCGTGCGAAACCGGGCGGATTATTAGTCAGGGTATAAAACTTAGAATTCACACCTTTCTAACTATTAGTTTTTAAAGTTTGTATATCTCGTCCTATTTTCTTATATTTTAAACATATAATAATGTAATAAAAATAAATAACTAAGCAATATCAAGTATATCGACGTCGATTGTTGCTAACATTGCAAACGAAATTACTATATATTAAAGACTGTGGAAGTGGATTGAAGTTGTGGTGGTCTGCGCTTGGGCTCTGTAGACTCCGGACGTGTCTGACGAGTTCACTCCTGTCACTCCACTCTCTTAGCTCTTGCGCACGAATTGTAATTTAGTGAATTCACCTCGTTTGCTGCTTCTGTATTTGGTGACTGTATTGGTGGTCACATTGTGGTGCGCGAAGCACTCTGTCCCGAGTGACAGCATTCTCACAGTGAAGTTTATCGGACGCTTGTTGTGGTGCAAAGAGTGTTTTGTGCGTAACTCTCCTTTCAGGCTTCCTAGTTTATGGCAAACCATAAATAGAGTGAAACACACCCGTCGGCTCAGAAGCGGCCATCTAGTTTAATTTGTGTGTTGCTTGTTGCATTAGGCAACAGCTTGGTACACACCCTAACGTACCAACGCACTAGGTGTATAGGCGTTTATTTTAGGCACACACCTCCCCCTCCGAAAAGTAGCATAGCAAGTTAGCATAGGGCAAAATAGCGTCATTTTCAAACGACGAACTCGCCGATTTCCTACGTCAAGTCTTCCCCGACATTTGGTCTGCATTCCTAAGACAGCGTAAGGATACGCCGATAATTCATGAGGAATGCCCCCTCTCTCCTCACACCACTCCGGTATCAACGGTTTCGTTCGCGTTGGTGAACGATGCTGCGTCCCCCGCGCCCTCCGCGATATCAACCCGCGGCTCCTCTCCGGTCTTCTCGGATGCTGACTAAGGCTCCGATGTGAAACCGAGACGTGTGCGTGCCTCGCCCAAGCCCGAAGTCAAGGGCTTCACCCTCGTCCTGAGTTAAAAAGTGCAAGCGCACAATCCCGAAAAAGGCAACCGAGACTATTTCGGCCCCTCCCCTCCCGTCTTCCACCGCCACTCCGGCAGTGGAAGACGGGATAAAGTAAAAAAAAACCAAGGTGAACAATTTTTCCAACTGGTTGAACTCCAAAAAACTATACTGCCTAAAGGTGTAAAACGCCGGTCAGGCCATCAGAGTCTTTCAGAGGAATTCCGCAGCGTAACTAGTCACCTGCGTGCTCAGGAAATTATTTTTCGCACATACGCCCTCGCCGCATAGGGACAACGTTGGTCAGTGTCATCGATGACAAATTTACGGCCATTCGGTCAGAAATTGCTACGCTAGGCCTAGGTGCCAAGTGCCTAGGCGATCTCGGCACTACCGACTGCACCCACATGCCCAAGATGGCGGAGCGTGCGAGCTGCGTTAATTGCTGCGAAGAGACCACCCAGCGATATTGCAGGTGTTCCAAAGCGCCGCGACGTAAATACGGACGGAGTTTACCTGTGCCAGACGTACAGATCATTCCAGTGTGTCGCGCTTTCGGCTGCCTGCCCCAAAACCTGCACATCTTCGGTGTCCTATTCTTTGGCACGATCCTAACACACCTCTCTCGTCTCCTCCACATCCATATACCTACGCATACATAGTCTTCGGTTAAGGGTACTCTTTATTTGGCCCGCTTTCAATATATCGCCAACTTGGTCGATAAACTTTCGTTTAGGGCATCCCTTCCTGACTCTGCCATTCACTTCTGCAACATAAATTTGCTTAGTCACAATTCCTCATTCATTATTTCTACACGACCAAACCACCGAAGTATTCCTTTCTTAATCCTGGTCACAACATCATCTTGCAAACCTCACTCTTCTTTCATCACACAACTTCTCACCCTGTCATTCATATTCAGCCTCGGAAGACTTTGATCAAATATACTCAAATCGGAAGCTAGTTCAAGTCTTTCTAGTCTATCTATTCTAGTAGTTCAAGTTTCGATGAGCTATACCTACCTCTTGCTTTAATATATGTTGACCTTGGGATTATTTCAATTAATTTCATATTTAATACTTCATTCGCTTTTTGAATGTGTGAAAACTTATATCAAGGCAAATTATGAATAATTAAAATACAGAACAATCTTATAATTAAAATAGCAACAACCAACAGTCACGGTCAACAATTTTTTACTTTAATTATAGTCTCATGCTATGAGAAAAAAGTTATTCTTCTTCTGAATAAAACTAAACTGGTGACGGGTGGACAGTACTCGAAACACAGAAATTTAAAATAAAGTGTTTTTGAATGAATGAATAATATAAACCAGATTATATGTACAATTTGGTGGCCTTATCGTTAAATAGCGATCTCTTCCATACAACGAAAGGTATAAGGGAATAAAGCAATGAATACTGGGAAGGTGGTGCAATATAATTATATCTACATATACAATATATAGACAATACATGCAATAAAATACCATATAAATAGTTAATACATGAAATTAACTTGAAACTAAAACAATTAAATTAAAACATTTAATATATTTGCACACACATATATTTAAATATATATACATATATATATATATATATATATATATATATATATATATATATATATATATATATATATATATATATATATATATATATATATATATATATATATATATATATATAAATGTGTGTGTGTGTGTGTGTGTGTATAGTTGGCGTAAGTATCCAATTTAAGGAATTATCAAAGTAAGGAGTTACAACTCCATCAAATACGATATAGGTGGTACGGAGCACCAGTCAATTCTTGCTACCAATAATGATAGCCTGTGACTTTTTAGGATCGACATTTAGGCCATATGATTGAGTCCACTCATGAATAATATTTGAATCTATATTTAATAAACCACAAATCCTCGCAAAAGAACACCGATTCCTACCAAGGATGATACGTGAGGCTATTTAAATTTAAAAACATCCAAATTTCAATAGAGAAGATGGATGGGTGCTGCCACCTGCTTGGGAGCCTATAATTAACAAAATTAAACCCAAACTTAAGCATACCACTGCAAGACTTCATGATACTATAAGCTCGTTTTACGTAAATCGGACCAAAAATTAATATTCAAAAACTGAAGGTAGCCGGACTAACTACGACATTGGGACGTCAAAAATCTCAGTCCCCCCCGTGACCATGGATATTGTAAATCACAAGAAACGTCGGGAATTAAAAATAAGTAAAAGTAGTGAAAAAAATGTGTTAAAATCCGTAAATTTAGTTTTATTCAAGCAAGCATACTATTGCAAGACTTCAAGATTCTGTAAGCTGACCAAAAATTTATATTATTAAACTAAAGGTAGCGGGGCTAACTATGACATTGGGACGTCAAACATCTCAGTCCCCCCCCCCCATGACTTTGGGTGCTGTAAATCACGCGAAACGTCGGGAATTCAAAATAAGTTAAAATAAGTAAATTAAACGCGATAGAATCGATGTAATTATATAGTTTTATTCGAGTTGTTATCAATAAGTTGATTAATAATGGAAACAAAGTCCATTCTTCCGTTCCATCGATCTGACACAGCATGTAAAAGTCTACCGCTTAACATAAATCCCCAAAAGTTGGCTCATTGATGTCGCATCCCTTTGCATATTCCATCACATCTACCACGGGTAGTGCTCCGAATAATTGTTCCGATTAATTCTAGCTGCTGGGTTTCACCATCGCGCATCATGACAAAACCGGCGGTATCAGCCTTTGCATCTGAATGATTGGTGGTCCATCACTATGTAATTTACCAGATGTTTTGTTCCTTGCACAATTACTCTGAGGAATCGGCTACCGCCAGGAAGCACAGCTTAGGAACATTCTAGAAAAGAGCTTAATCTTTTTTTTAAAGGCCGGCAACGCATTTGTAATTCCCTAGTGTTGCAGATGTTTAGGGGGCGGTAGTCACTTACCATCAGGTTAGCCTGCTCGTTTACCTCTTCTTATATACAAATATAAAAAAGAGATTTTGCCATATGCTTGCATAATGCTTGGCAAGCAAGTTAGCAACCATAGATTTTTGTTATTCTGAGTTGCTATCAGTAAGATGGCGCTGCCCATCTCCTGATTCAGTTCACCTCCGTCGCCTCTCATTGTACCCAGGGTTGATATGGGGTAGTAGATATTCTTACACCGCAGCTATATCGTTATTCAATTATTTCGTTTTATCGAAATTAAATTATATTTTACTAAAAAAAAAACTTTTATTTCAAAAATAAATTACACATTATAAAAACATATTATGTCAGAAGAAATTGTATAAATTTTAATTAAATATGTTGATCGTTACTTTTTCTCAATCAGTTGTTTGCGTATTTTTCCAGGAACTGATTGAGTGACTGACAATTCTTCCCATTCAACAGGCAGTTGCTCTACAATGGCTTTAATTACTTGAGCAACTAACGACTTTTGTTTTTCTGAACATTTACCGCATTCGGTTTGTACCGCCTCTAGCATCAATTCTATAAGTCAACACAGTATTAGTAGAAATCACAGTTTAGTAAATAAATCATCACAATATATTAATTTTGGATTATTTAAATACATAAATTATTTAAATTAAAATGTCTTGTGTATATGACGACTCCACTCCTCTTCGTGTTATGCGTAATTGAAATTTATATAAAGTTTATAGAATGTCCAGCCGGTAATTTTTGACAATGCCTCCAGTACGTTGAGCTTAGTGATCACAGCAGACAACTTGAAAAAGGTTTCTGCTCGAAAGTTTATAATTTACTTGCTTAATTAAAAATAGACTTACGAAGACTAATTCTACTACTACTAATCTTCGTAAGGTTAAACCAATTGTCATTAACCTTTATAAAAATGCCTCCAGTATGTTGAGCTTAGTGATCACAGCAGACAACTTGAAAAAAGTTTCTGCTCGAAAGTTTATAATTTACTTGCTTAATTAAAAATAGACTTACGAAGACTAATTCTACTACTACTAATCTTCGGAAGGTGAAACCAATTGTCATTAACCGTTATAAACAGATAGAGAGCAATGCCAGCAAAACAGAAAAACTTTAATACTTTTGATTAAAACTACGTTTGCGGATTTTATCGCCTTTAGTTTTTATTATTTTTAATTCCCGACGTTTCGGGCGCTTTCAAGCACCCATGGTCACGGGGTACTGAGATGACTGACGTCCCGATGTCATTGTTAAACCCGGAGTGCCTTCAGCTTTTTTAATTATTGTTTATGGTCCGATCTATGCAAAATGAACTGACTGTGTCTTGAATTCTTGCAGTGGTATGCTTGGGTTTACTTTTAATTTTATTGATTATAGGGTCCAAAGAAGGTTGTAGTACCCAGCCTCCTTCTCTATTGAAATTAGGATTTTTTTTCTTAATTTCAATAGCCTCACGTATGTTTTTTCGCGAGTATTTGTGGCAACGTCGGGAATTAAAAATAATTAAAATGAAACGCGATAAAATCTGTAAAAGTGGTTTTAATAAATGTATAGTGTTCGCGTAAATATAAGAAATCATTATTTGATAATTTTTTTTTAAATAAAATAAATTTTCTTTGATTATCTTAAACATAAATGATATTACGACATTATTGGATATGGATCGCTACTTCTTAAATAAAAACAAATTTATTTCAATTAAACTTACTTTTAAAATCATTTCCTTCTGGTGCACATTTCCCGTTCCCTACGAAACAATGCGCATATGCTTTAAGCAGTCGTTGGTTGGATATAAGTTCTTTAACGTCAATGTTCTCATATTTGCTGTACAACTCTTCTTCGGGTCTTGCCACAACCACTGCTACAAATACGGATAAAAGAATTGCAATCTTCATGTCTGAAAATCGTAAAAAAGATATTGGTGTCCAGTAGAGAATGGAATTCTGACGCACTAAAATTCGTTAAATTCCCCATCGTTATCTTAGTTTTTGACTAACACTATATAAACTAAAATAAGGCTATTAAAGTAAAAGCAAAAACAACTTGTTCCTTAATTCCCGTAACCCAATGAAATGTTTAGCTAACGTGACTATCGTAAAAGTTAGTTTGAAAAATCAGACTCGCCAAATTCGTAATATAGATAATAATCACGAGGATTGTATGATTACGAAATTAGTTATGATGAAAATGTTCTTCTGCACAATTTTGCCAACGCAATTAATTATAACAACAATAAAGATATTAATTAATTAGCAACCTTCCTCCAACTAAATACAATGATGTGTCTTACCTGGATTGAAGAGCACCTCCCGCCCTCCCTCTATCTGCAATTTATCTATCTTTCCTGGAATATTGGTGTTGGGATTAGTGGTGTTGAGAGTAGTGGTGTTGGGAGTAGTTGTGCTGGGATTAGTGGTGACGGGATTGGTGCACGCAATCGAGAGAGGGCGGGAGGTGCTCTTCAATCCAGGTAAGACACATCATTGTATTTAGTTGGAGGAAGGTTGCCAATTAATTAATATCTTTATTATAATGGATTTCCGCAAAGTAACGCCTGATTTTTATCAATTAATTATAACCACGTTTATGTGACGCAGTGATTAAGCTAAGACGCAAGGATATTTAAACTTCATTGACTGAATTATTTCAGCCAAAAGGATCCAACGCATACATCAGAAAAATATGAGTTATATTTGCTCTTAATATAAAGCAACAATTGACTTCAAAGAACTAAGAGATTAAATTAGTAACAGCGCCTCCTCCTTCCACGTTCCATGATCTTTGCAATCATCAACCCTAGAACGCCATAACAACACACTGACACTGCACAACACTGATTTCAAACCAAAGAAAATTTAAAAATGTAGTTCCGTCATTTTTCCAATGGCGACGCCGCAGTCTGTTGGGTGTTGTAATAACCCACATTAATCTTAGTCGGCTTTTATGACATCCATCGGTAAAACCAATAAAAGAGGAAGGTGGCAGGCTTTAGCATTACCTCGTTAATACACCAATTTAACCATATTTCGAATCGTTTGCTTGACTAAGATATATTATATAAAGTTACAATTAAGAGGTGATAAAATAATCACTGATTACCTGTATGAGCGAAGCACTTGTCTTGAACTGATGAAAAATTAAGAAAAAGAAGCCTTATATAATATCAAAACGATTTTCCTCCTTGACTTTGATCGATCATAATAGGAGATCTGAATCTACAGATGCGCACCCTGAACCAAAGAAGAGACGCAGGCCTAGGCATTGTAATCAGGAAAGCAATAAACGACGGAATCTGCTCGTTAAAAAACGCCGGCGCGCCGTCGAGGCCGGCCAACCAAGGCAACGCAATCCTGGACATAGCCGTAATAACACACCAAGAGATCGAGGCACAAGCCAAGCAGTTAGAAAGCGTCGGGTCAGACCATCTACCATGGCTACTCACTGTAAAAATCGAACACAACATAGAGGAAAACAAATCTCGCAACACAAGGAGGATACGCGAGGACGAGGGGGCGATGGAATCATACCAACAAACCATGTGGGAAGGCTTCCGCTACCTACACGGGGAAATAATCACGGAGGAAGACTGCGAAAGATACGTCGAAACCATGGAGAAATCCATTACAACAGCCCTCGACGAACACGCACCTTTCAGAACAACAACGAGACGAGAACATCTACCACCGGAAATTAATGAAAAGATAGACTTCAGAAACAAGCTAAAACAAATCAAATGGCAGGCAAGGCACGGCAGCCTCAACCTACAACGAGAGGCACGTGCCCTCTACAACAAAGCCAAAAAAGAAGCAGACCAAGCACTGAGAGAATATACCGAGAAGGGCTGGCTGGATAAGATCCAGGATCCGAATGACAATAGGTCGCAAATGTGGCGCATCCAACGCAACATGAAGAAACCAATCATGAGACTACCAAACATAACGGGCTGCAAAACGGAAAAAGAGACGATCGACTCACTGACTGAGGCAGCAATAGTAAAAGAGGCAGTAATTGTGACGGAAGACGAGGGCACAGAGAAAACGACCCCGTTCCAGCCACTCGACCCAACATCAAAACAGGAAGTCAAATTAGCACTGAGCAGGTTCAAAAACAAAAAGGCTCCCGGGCTAGATGGAATCAAGGCAGACGCCCTCAAACTCGAGGGAGAAGTCTTCACCGAGGCATTTGTGCCTCTCGCTAACTTTATATTGTCCACAGGCTACTTCCCTAAGAGATGGAAAACCGGCGTGTGCATATTCCTGCACAAAGCTGGCAAAGATCATCGCCAGGCACTATCGTACCGCCCGATTACACTGCTCAACATAATGGGCAAACTGTGCGAGCGACTGATCCTGAGACGACTCACCGCCACGGTGGACCGGCTGCAACCACCGTTCCAACACGACTTCACAAGGGCCAGAGGCACAGCGACCCAGATCCTTCGCACCGGTAAAATAATCACAGATGCCTTGGCCAACGGCGACAGCATCTCCATGATATCAACAGATCTCTCGAAAGCCTTTGACTCGATTAACCACAAAGGCTTGATCAAAAAGCTACAAGACAAAGACGTACCCACTAACATCACAAAAATTATAGAAAACTACCTTGCAGGCAGACAACTGAAAGGCAGGTTTAGAACAACTGAAACAGAGGAGAAACCTATACTCCATGGCGTGCCTCAAGGATCGATCCTGGGACCGGTGATTTTCAACCTGTATGTCCATGACATCTGGGACATACATGACAGAATTAAGGGTCTCAAACTCTCACAGTACGCGGATGACCTCTGCATTCTCAACAGAGCCACAAACCCAGACCATGCAACCATGCGATCGGAATGGGCAGCAGAAACTATTATTAACTACTATACGAGATGGGGGCTCAAATGCAACATAGAGAAAACCGAGTGCATTATGTTCTCAAAGAAAAGTAAATACCGCCCAGCGGTAAAATTAAAACAACAGATGCTACCATACCAAAACCAGATCAAATACCTCGGCGTGGTCTTCGATAAACGCATGAGAATGAATCAACACACCGAAAAGGTAGTGAAGAAACTGAAACGGGTCAGAGGAGCCCTTGGCCCGATAATTGGATACTACGCAAAAACAGATCTAGAAACCAAACTGGCCATAATACAGGCCTGCATTCTGCCACTGCTGGACTACGGAGTGGTCCAACTGCTATCGAGGTACAGCGCGACGAACCTGAGTAAAATCGAAAGACAATACAGAATGGCACTCAAGAGTGCTGCCCAACTACCGAAAAGAATATCCACAGAGACGCTATGGGAGATGGCTGACATAGAAGCCTGGCACCTACGTGCCGAGGACATAAATCAGAAGATGTTGGACAACATTGCCCAACTGGAAATAGAAGACCTGGAATCCCCCGGTGACGCCTACCTGGCGCACGGAGAATTCAATCCCCTCAGGACCAACCATAGAATAGGTGAAATTGTATATGATCCCAAAAAGAAAAATTACAAGCGATGGCCCACCGATAACACGGGAGCCCCGCGCCCTCTTAGGATAAGGTAATTAAGGCTAGCAAATAAGTACACAAAAACAAATGAAATACATAATAATTTTATTGTATAAACTTTATTATGAATAAGCAAAACACAGCAAACACTGATCCACCTAGGACATAAGTTAGCTGACTCACCCTCGCACGGTTCACCGGCCGTGAGGATGCAAATGTAAATACACAAGTAGGCAAATAAATATTTTCTGATTCTGATTCTGATTGTAATTTTTTAATTCGGAATGGTGGAGACGTAAAAGAATATGTAGTAGCTATATTTTTACCCGCGTCGAAACGGATAAGATATATGCGTTTAAGGTTGTTTGTTTGTTTATTTGTGTGTGAAAAAGAATGTTCCCATTTATCTCCAAAACGGGTAGATCGATTTAGACACGGTTGTCTATATAGTCTTTGCCATTCATCTGCGATAGTTCTTAGATAAGTGTTATGATGTTAACTCGGCAGGGGGCGCTGCAATAAACATTTTTGTGCAAACGAATGTTCTCATTTATCTCCAAAACGGGTATACCGATTCAAATACAGTTCTCTATAAAGTGTTCGTAACACTTTGGTCATAGTTTTAAGATAGGTGTTATGATGTAAACTCGCGAGGGGCGCAGCAATAAATATGTTTTTGTGCTCGAACAAATATTCCACGGACCGACAAGTATCAACTGCTGACGATGAAAAAATCAAGATGGCGAATCTAAGATGGTAATCAAAAGAAAAAAACAAACGATGACCCATTAAATGAAATAAACAAACTAAAAAACATATTCAGCGATAACTAATAATTAAAAAATCAATTAAAGTAAAAGAAAACATTTTTTAAATACTCTAAAAAGAAGAAAATATCACACAATTTGTATGATATAAAAGCTTGGCACGAGATTTACCTGTGTAGGTGAGCAAAATTACAATGCCTATATAACAAGATATTGAAATAAATAACTCTAAGAAAAAAATAACATTTATACAAAAAGTAGCTGATACTGTGATACGCTCAGTTTGCCCACTCGTAAATTGTTGAGTAAATCAACAAAGTCTAAATCTATTTGCTGATATATGTTGCGTTTAAATTCGCAAAATCCAAGGTAAGTACCCCTTGAATGGTTATTCTGTTTATCCACGCCAAGGAATCCACTCTAGGGTGGATACTGGGAAACGCGCGTCTGGGTATCCACCCCATTTGGGGTGGATAACTGGAATTCCTATATATTGTTTTCTTTCGACTTTCACCCTCGGCTATTTACAGTTATTTAGAGAAACATGATAAAAACCAGATACAGATACTTACTTATACATTACCTATAAAAATATATTAATACTTCTTGTTTGAAAGATCAACGTTGAAATAAAAGGAGTACCTTACAGTAATAGAGATTCATTGCAATTCTTGGACACATTAACACGTGTTAAAATAAATTTAAAGGCAAATTTCAAACCGTAACATTTTTGTAATGCTTGGTAAAAAAGCCCCATTCTTCGCTAACTCATCTGTGAAAAAGTAATTTTAAAGAACGGTTGCAAATATGAATTAAAAGTGGTGAATTATCCAGGATATCAAATTACGTCCGTTCAATAATAAAATTAGTGTTGGACATATTGCAGGATTTATATGTAAAATTATTATTTAAAACGAGGAAGTATAATTCGATTTAAATGCAATACGTAATGCGTGGACCTTAATAGGCTATAGGTAACAGAAATAGGTAATTAGTTTTTTGATAAGGTTTGTGGTTATTAAAAACTAATTAATAATTAAAGTATGAGTTGAAATTGAATTGGGGTGAAAAGTCGGAAGAACAAATAAAAGTAATTTCCGATTAACCACCCCGTCTGGTGGGGATTGACGGACACGCATTTCCAACACCCTAGTATGGATTCTTTATGCTGGATAAACGGAATAACCCCCCTTGAAAATGTACCAGTAACCTGAAATAATAACTCCCTTTTACGGCTGTTAACTGATTCAAATCAAAAAATCGAGAACAGTTACACCGCCAAAAAGAGATTTTTTAACTTCTGAAGTCTTAAATGAATGCAATGAAAAATTTCATATACCATGGAAATCTCATCGATAATTATCCAGCGAAAGACTTTCCGTATGCGTTTCATATCTGTTTAAGCGCTGACCGGTTAATTGTGGATGAGTGTTCGCTGAACCATTTTCTACACCCAGTTATAATGCACTGTGAAGTGTTCATCCATTCACATTGTGACTTGCCGCTCCGCTGGATAATCTTACGGAGGTAAACTATATATTCCCACCCTACCATCATATTTATATAATAATAATGTCATACTCTTCCCATGGATAGAACTTTGGTCTGTATTTTGTAGGTTGCTTAACATGTAACAAACATATACAGGTAAAATACCAGTAGTTTTTTCGACCTCTTTGTCGATGAAAAGACTTTCTTCCCACCAAAATATCTTATATAAAAATCTTAAATAAATAAATAAATAAGATTTTACTTGTGATTAAAACTACTTTTTTTAATTATTAAAAAAGCTGAAGGTACTCCGGGTTTAACAATGACATCGGGACGTCAGTCATCTCAGTCCCCCGTGACCATGGGTGCTGGAAAGCGCCCGAAACGTCGGGAATTAAAAATAAAAAGTAAAAATAAACGCGATAAAATCCGTAAAAGTAGTTTTAATCATGTGTAGTGTTCGCGTAAATATAAGAAATCATTAAGATTTTACTTGTCCAGTCAATTATTCTACCGATTATTGATTATGTCTATGTGTGTTGCTCAGACCTCCCAAGCAGCACACAAGCGTTATGAACATCAACATACCAGCCCACATAGAACTTAGAGTTCTGTTAGAGGCGTATAAGAGTGTTGAAAAGAGATTGTATCTATATAAGAGTGGTTTATGAGCATATTATACAGCTCAAACAACATAAAGTCTGTATTATGGGATCTAAGTAAGCTTAGGGATCCTAATAAGAATATGAAAACTCTACTATACAACTTTAAATATTTTGTAACACTTTAATCTGATTTTATCATTAAAGCTATATAGAAGCTGTTTTTTGCACTTCCTTATTACAGCTCTAAGTGTTATTATAGTATCATTCAAATATTATTTCTGAACAATGGTGTATGCAAACTCCCTTCTAAAACTTATTCTTATGGCGTAATTGTACACTCTTGTAAATACAGTAGTTTTATAACTTTTGTCTATGAGATTGATATAAAACTAAAAATAAAATAACAGCTATAGTACAGATTAAGTCTGTTTAGGTGATGGAATATCGCGAATATATTTTGCATGCGTAATTGCGTTTTTAATATATTGCGCTAGTAAACAAATTAAATTGTTATAAATATGTGGAAAAAAAGAAAAATATTTGGTGCATAAGAAGGATTAAAAAGGAATATTTAAATATTACAAATTATCAACGAAATAATAATGATACTAAAGAATATAGAAAAACTTTAAAAAATCGGACAATCTATAATCAAACGTCAATTCTATCGACGTCTAATAAAAAGGGTTCCGTAGCAAAAACATTAAACATTGCTTTCATTATTGGTGTTACTTGTAATTGTAGTGTTTTTTTCCTTTTCTCTTATCATCAATGACGGTATAGCTTCCGTTAACAGTACTATCTAGTTCTTTTTCCGCTTCTTCAAATGACGATCTTGATAGCCTTTTCACGTGATACCGTGAAGTGGTCCAACTGTCTAAAAGCATATAATTTTCATCCTTTACAAATGTGGTAGCATCTAATCGCTTTTTTGCCATTCTAAAACGCCTTTTGATTCCCGCAAACTTGCTTGCTTACAATGAAAAGGCAATTTTTCCTTTCAGCTCGAGTTACGTAACCGCTTTCGGTACCTACAAGATTGCAATGCAGTGGACGATATGAATGACAAGCTCGTGGAAACTGTCCATGCGGTCGGAGATAAGTTCTGCAAGACCCGCCGTAGAAGAACACCAAAACTCTCCGATCACACTCTTAATCTCATGGCTGTTAGACGGGAGAAGAGGCTGCAATCGTCAACAGATTTGACAGCATACAGGCAACTGAACAGACAGATCTCCAAATGCATGCGGCGAGACTTACGCAACTTTAATACTGCTCGTATTAAAGGAGCGATCGAGCGGAACCAGGGCTCCAAAGTCTTTGCCAGAGATCTGTCTGCCAGAAAGAGCCAACTGTCAAAGCTGAAGACTGAGTGTGGCAGCATCGTTTCCGGGACACCTGAGATTTTGAGTGAGATTGAGAGGCTCTATGGGCAGCTGTACACATCATCGTTGGAGCCACACGCAAGTGTGAGTAACGATTCAAGAGCAAGTCTTATCCGACACTATTCCGATGATATCCCGGACGTCAGTCTAAGCGAGATTAGAATGGCTCTCCAGCACCTTAAAAACGGCAGGGCCCCAGTCGAGGATGGAATTAGAGCGGAGCTTCTGAAAGCGGGTGGAACACCGGTACTTGAAGTCCTTCAGAAGCTCTTCAATTCCGTTCTCCATGGTGACACTACTCCAGAGGCGTGGAGCAGAAGTGCGGTGGTCTTGTTCCTTAAGAAAGGCGACAACGCCCTCTTGAAGAACTACAGACCGATTTCCCTTCTGAGCCGCGTCTACGTGCTGTTTTCGAGAGTCATTACGAATCGTCTCGCATGCAGACTCGACGACTTCCAGCCTCCCGAAGAAGTCGGTTTCCAAAAAGGCTTCAGTACCATAGACCACATACATACCCTTGCGGCAGATTGTACAGAAGACCGAAGAGTACAATCTACCACTTTGCCTGGCGTATGTGGACTATGAGAAAGCCTTTGATTCTGTCGAAATTTGGGCGGTGCTACAGTCCCTTCAGCGGTGCCAAGTTGATTGTCGGTATATCGAAGTGCTGAAGTGTTTGTACAGTAGGGCCACGATGACTATCCGAGTACAGAACCAGAATTCGAAACCTATCCAACTGCAGAGAGGTGTAAGACAGGGTGACGTTACTTCCCCAAAACTCTTCACCGCTGCATTGGAAGACTTTTCAAGCTACTGGACTGGAAAGGATACGGTATTAACATCAATGGCGAGTACATCACTCACCTTCGATTTGCCGACGAATAGTTCTTATGGCAGAATCGCTGGAGAACTTAAGCACTATGCTCAATAACCTCAATAGTGCCTCCCAACAGATAGGTCTTAAGATGAACATGGACAAAACAAAAATCATGCTTAATGTCCATGTCACACCTATGCCGGTAGTTGTTGGGAGCACTATGCTCGAAGTTGTTGACGAGTACGTTTACCTGGGACAAATAGTCCGACTAGGTAAGTCCAACTTCGACCGAGAGGTCAATCGACGGATTCAACTCGGCTGGGCAGCGTTCGGGAAATTACGACATATCTTCTCGTCAGGTATACCTCAATCTCTAAAAAAACTAGATTGTACAACCAGTGCGTGTTGCCAGTGATGACTTACGGATCTGAGACGTGGTTCTTCACTGCTGGCCGTATGAGGACGCTCAGGGTCGCTCAGCAAGCTATGGAGAGGGCTATGCTCGGAGTTTCTCTACGTGATAGACTCAGAAATGAGGATATCCGCAGTAAAACCAGAGTGACCGACATAGCCCAACGGATTAGTAAGCTGAAGTGGCAATGGGCCGGCCATATAGCTCGAAGAACCGACAACCGTCAGGGAAAAAACCGTCGGTTCTCAAGTGGCAGCCTCGTACCGGTAGGCGTAGTGTAGGGCGACCCCCCACTAAATGGAGTGACGACCTGGTAAGATATGCAGGAAGTCGATGGATGCGGGTGGCTCAGGACCGTGCTTTGTGGCATTACTTGGGGTAGGCCTATGTTCAGCAGTGGACTTGTGAAGGGCTGTAATGATGATGATGATGAAGCTCTTTTCTTGAAGGTCCCCAGGTCGTTTCGGTCCGGAAAAATCGCCAGTGGTAACTTATTCCACAGAGAGGTCGTATGCGGAAGAAAACTCTTAGTGAAACATACAGTGGTGGACCGCCAAGCATCCAGATGGTGTGGATGGTATCGGGAGGTTTGCCGCATAGTGAGTTCATGAAATTTGGCGGCTGGGATTAATCCGAACTATTCCTCAGAGTACTCCCTGTGGTATATGCGAAAAAAATACAAAGAGATGTAACGTCGAATAAAACTAAATTTACGGATTCTATCGCGTTTATTTAACTGATTTTACTTATTTTTAATTCCCGACGTTTCGGGTGCTTTACAGTAACCATGGTCACGGGGGGACTGAGGTGTTTGACGTCCCAATGTCATTGGTAGCCCGGCTACCTTCAGTTTTTGAATATTAATTTTTGGTCCAATTTACGCAAAACGAACTTGCAGTATCTTGAAGTCTTGCAGTGGTTTTTTTTTTGCGGTGTGCAACATTTTCTCTTGCGGTGTGTAAGGCTTTATAGACCGACACATGGCCTTCGTTTAAAAACGCTGTACCCAAAATTCACAGTCTACTGTCTTAGAAACTGTAAAATTATCCAGCGTGCTTATGGATTTCTAACCCACTAACCCAACTGCCCAGGAAGATGAGTACGGGTCAATCGTCAAGAAAATCTATACCAGCCGATGCAATCGTGAAAATCCCAAAGTTTGGCAGTGGATATAAGAATGTTGTTACTTAAATATGGTAATGTAAAAGTATTTACCGATTTACAGTTATAAATCACAAGCGAAACTATTAACCATAATAATTAGACAGGTTTAGCATAATTAATTTAATACTACATTATTTTTTGACGAAGGAAGAGAGAGGTGTAGAGATAGAATTAATACTTAATTTAATTAAATGATAATCTACGATTACGAGTAAGGATGTAATTTTTTTGCTTCCTTCTTTTTTAATTAAGGGGAAATATAATCTCAAATGGCTTAACAAGATCCTCCGTTATGCCGAAAGTATTGCAGCATTAATTTTGAAATAAATATATAGTAAAGTTGAGGATTAATGTTAAGGACTATGTTAGATGAAAACACGATTCCGTAAAATTTTCTCGATAGAAAAGAAATCCAAAGTTACCTCCAAACTGAACAATAAACCGCTGTTATTCATAAAATGCTTTAAATAAGATCATGAAACTTTGCATACTAACTGAACTAACTATAAAGCAGTGCTTATGTTATTTACTTTTTTAAAATACCATTATTTTCACTGTAAAAAGAAGTTACCTAAACTATCGGCGCGTAAGCTTGATTCCTGTCGCCCCGTTAGTATCGCTCCGGCTCTTGAAGGGAGAAGTTGTGTCGCTTACGATCAGAATACACATTACGCAACAGGTCGACGTAAAACTAAAATGGGAAATAACCGTTATAAAAATAGGAAGCGACTGGGTTGGTGTTAAGAAACAGGCATAAATATGATAAACCTAATGAAATAAGTACATACATACATACATAAACACTAACGCCTGTCACCCAGAGGGGTAGGCAGAGACTACAGACTTCCATTTGGCACGATCCTGACACACCTCTCTCGCCTCCTTCACATCCATACACCTACGCATACATGCTCGTCGGGTAAAGGTACTCCTAATTTGGCCCGTTTCCAATAAATCGCCAATTTGGTCGATAAATTTTCACCTAGGACGTCTCTTTCCGACTCTGCCATTCACTTCTGCAACATAAATTTTCTTTGTCACTCTTTCCTCGTTCATTCTTTCCACATGACCATGAAATAAGTATCTAACGACCTATCTACTTACAGTATTAGTGATTACAAACGTCGGTACACAGCATACGACGCGCGGGGAAGTGGGGGCTAAATTAGAATTTGAGCTGACTTACTCTATCCTCTTAAGTGTCTTTATTGAAGGTAAAACGTTACTAAATGACTAAGTAGATATAAAGCTTTTTAACTCATAATGTGTTAATAAAATAAGTATATTCGATATTTTTCATCTTTCTCTATACAATATCTTTAAGTTTAGCCCTGAACTGTGCGCCTGAGAGCCCGGGACAGCAGAAAAAATGTGTGGTGATGTTTTTGAGATATCCAGTCAAAAGCGTAAAATATTAGATCGGCGATCGATGAACCGATGACTGATTATGATATACTTTCATTTGGATACCATTATATAAAGTATACCTTATAAATTATCATAATTAAAAATGACATCCGTTTTAATCTAAGACAATCTGCAAAATAAATCTTTACAGGCAATTAAATTACCTATAGACATCAAAGAGCACATTAGGCAGTTCAGCAAACCGTATCGTGCAAAAAATATTTTTCTAAAATTAATGTTGCTTAATACTTTTTTATAAAATTATTTAATAATTTCTTAATTTCACGCGAACACTACACATTTAATAAAACTATATTTACGGATTTTATCGCGTTTAATAACTTATTTTTAATTCCCGACGTTTCGTGTGCTCGGGACGATCCATGGTCACGGGGGGAGACAGAGATGTTTGACATCCCAACGTCATAGCCTTCTCTTCAGTTTTTGAATATTAAAACTGAAGGTAGGCGTAGATTAGACCAAAAATTCAGTCGTTATCAGGAAGTCAAACATCTCAGTTCTCCCCCCCCCCCCCCCTCCCCCAGTGACTTTGGGTCAGGACGTCGAACGACCGAACACCCGAAACGTCGGGAATTAAAAAAAAGTTGAAATAAGATATTAAACGCGTCAAAATCCGTAAATATAGTTTTATTCAATATAAATTTATTATATTGAATAAAACTATATTATATTGAATAAAACTATATTTATATTTATTTTAAATTTAACACTGTAACTACTGTTTAATACGAATAGCCTTTAATATCAGTTACACACGATGGAAATTACTTAGATTTCATAAATTTCATGATCATCGTGATTAATATTCCTTTCACATTTTATATATGATATGTTAATATTTATATATATATATATATATATATATATATATATATATATATATATATATATATATAATTTATATGTAATTACAGGAAGCGCTTAGCCGCTAAACTAACACTGCTCTAAATTGGTGTAATTGTCTCATGGATCCCCCAGCAGCAACGAAATTAACAATTGCAACTTTAAGTGCTAACTTACCACACGATCAGGTGTGTGAAGTCAAGAAGGCGAGTGAAAGCGGCGATCCTCACGTATTAGGGAGTAATTTTTAATTGCCACGCTTGACAAAAATACTATAAGATGACAGTTCCAGATTTCTCGCAATTTTAAATAATATGTTCCCCGTAAACGGTCTTGGTATTTTACGTCTGGCGTAAACGGTTTGTTAATACGACATTCTATAGAAAACCATGAGATTTTTGTGGCATTTTCTATAATCGCCTCTTATGATAACCTTTGAGGCGATATAAGGTGTTTGGATCAGCCCTTAGGCTAAATAAATTGGGATAGTACATGGTTTTGTCATTTTTTAAAGAATTTGCTTCACAAAGCTTTTACTTGATATCCTAGACCAGTGTTTCCCAAAGTGGTCTATATCGACCCCTAGGGGTCTATGACAACCTGCAAGGGGTCTACGTCAGCGAAAAAAAATTTGGGGGTCCACGATAGTGGATCTCAACACATACACTGATAGTACCTATATACTTACATCATACTATCTTATAATATCAAAACATATACATTATTTATAAAAGATTTATAGTTTATTTTATATTTATTTAATGTTACGTATATTTTACATAACAGATACAAAATTTTATTTCGAGTAGTTTTAATATGAATTCAATTGATAAATGTATAAATTAACATGTGTTTTTACTTTAGGTTTTTAACACTAAACTTCACTACAGTTAAAAATTTACAGGAAATCAATATCAGGTAAGTAGGGGGTCTACCCAACACGGAAAAACATGGCAAGGGGTCTACGACACAAAAAAGTTTGGGGAACTCTGTCCTAGACGATGATTTAAAAGTAAAATTTTCCACTAATCGGATTACTTGTAGGTAATACCTGTTTTAGTTTTTATTTTCTTTTGTTACCTTCATGGATATTTGCACATCTCATGTTCTTGTATACGGACAAAAACCTGCATCCGTTTTAAGAATATAAATAAAAAACATTAACTTTACATTTGTTCATACGAGTACCAACCATAATTATGTAAGCAGTTTCCCGTCAAAAATCGTGAACTTAGAATGAGCCTTCTTGATACTAATAATTAAACATGGTTATGGTATCAAGAAGGTCCATTTTAAATTTTCGCACTGAGTGTGTTCGCGGTTTGACCGCTAATAACCACTTAAAATGAGCCCAAATAGGACGATGGCAAATGAAAGAATTATTTTCCAAGCAAATTTATAGGGAGTGGTATTCAATAAATGTTAAAAAAACTTTTCTACTTTAAAGATAATATAATCTACACCAAATCCTTCACATGCCAAATTGATAAAAATCCAACTTGCAACCTTCAGGACCAAGATCATCATCTCTAGACTGTGTGAATTGGGTTTAATACTTTCTCATTATTGTATTCTGCTATGCATCGACTTTCCAGACTATCGTTCGTCAGTCACCGCAGTGTACGGGATAAGATTAATATTTATATAAACTGTCGCATGTTCCCTTGTTTATGAAATTGAAATTGTTCTACCTATAGAATGAAGAGCACCTGACAAGAGGTCATTTAATACTTTCAAGCTTGATAGTGGTTTTATAATATTCATGAGATTTCATTGGTCGGTACTCAGGGTACTATAATAAATGTGCGGTCATCAATCCACCATTCAAGCGTAAAGACCTACGACCAATCCTTCCTACAACGAGAAGAGCCCGTATCCAGCAGTAGACTTATACGGGCTGATGATGATGATGATGACCAAGAAAATGAGGTTAATATACGTTACACTAACAAAACTATTTTTTAATAAATTGAACTAAAGTCGTTAGCATTTGTAGAACAATAATGCATTGTAAATTCTATTTATAGGCTAATATAAATGAAGGGGTCAGGGTAAAAACAGCTTTTGTCACATTTTTTTATTTTTTTCAGCTGGCAATGCAGTGTTAATGAACATACCCGTCTCTATGTTTTGCCAAAAACAACCCGGACAATAACATTCATAGTCACTGATAAATCTTGCTTTTAAATTATAGGTACAGGGTAAAAACAAACTATGTCCATAGAGTTCAGGGAAAAAACATCCGTTGTCCATGGTTGATTATGACTCATGACAGTGACACTTTTAGGTTATTTTTCTTTCCAATCGTTATTGTTTTAAGCATTCCTGTCGAATTATTTGATTTGTGAGTTTTTTACGAAAAATGTTGGTCGAAGAGTCTAATGTTTTAAGGTGTGAAAGGTCCAGTAAAAAGAGGAAGACTTTTGGTCGAATTTCAAAAGTTAACAAGAAGCTAAACCTTCGAAGTCATGAAGCGGGTGAAAATTGTAACTGTAAGAGGTACAAGTGTTTTCAAGTTGTAAACCCAGAACAAAGAAACAATATTTTAAGAGATTTTAATCTCCTGCCAACTCGTGATGCACAAAATTTGTATTTATGTGGTCTCATCACAGTTTACGAGGTACAAGGTACAAGGCGTCCAAGAAAAAAACGAAGACGATGCAAATTTACGTTCAGCAACTTATGCATACCGGGTTAGAATCACTAGCAATAATCAAACGATAGATGTTCGAATTTGTTTTAAGGCATTCATGGCTATACATGGCATTACCCAACAAGGGTTAAAAACCCTGAAGAAGTCTTTGCAAGAGACTGGACATACCTCATTAGACAGGCGAGACAAGCACAGTAACTGGCCAAGGAAACTCACAGAAGATGTAAAAAATAAAGCAATGGAGCACATTAGCTCATTTCGTAGCTGTAAAAGTCATTATAGTCTACACGAATCCTCGAAACTATATCTTTCAGAAGGTTTAAACGAAGAAAAAAATATACAATATGTTTCAATACAAAGATTCATTGCATTATGAGTCATACAGAACTCTTTTTGTAAATAACTTTAATATTGGTTTTGGTTACCCGAGGTCAGATACTTGTGGAAATTGTGACGAATTTAAGGCTAAACTGAAAGGCTTAGAAGTTGACTTAAAGAATGCATTTATAGTGAAGAAAAGGGTGTTATTGAAAAAAAGATTAGAGATTTAGGAACTGAAAATAAAGTACCCAAGTTAAAAGCCGAGGTATTCTATCGCAGAAAAAGAGAAACTAGAATTTATTGTCAATCATCTTCTACAAGAGAAGCTATCGCCATGGATTATCAAAAGAATTTGAGCATGCCTAACATAACTTCTAATGAGACCTACTATAAAAGACAGCTTACCTTCAATTTATTTAACATTCATGTCTTGGCTTCCTCAGATTCCCAATTTTTTGCTACGATGAGACCATTGCTAAAAAAGGAGCAGATGAAGTGTGTTCTTTCCTACATCATTATATCTTTACAGAACTCAATGCGAATATCAGAGAGTTAATAATATTCTGTGATTCATGTGGTGGGCAGAATAAGAACTATTGTATGTTTAGATTTATACACTACGTAGTTATGAACTACGTGGTGTATAGATCTAAACAAACAAGCCCAGCGTTTAGATATGATTAAAATGGTATTTCCGATTAGAGGACATTCTTACCTAGAATGTGACAAAAACATGGCACTTATAAACCAGAAGGCTCCATGTGAAACACCAAAAGATTGAAGAAAAGAAGTATCTGAGTCAAGGCTAAAACCTTCACCATTTCAAATTATGGGTATTGAGCAGCCTTTAGTCTGATCTTGGACCAAGTTTTTGTCACCAAAATATAAAAAGACATGCCCATTTCTTTCTAGACCTATCCGTGAGATCAGAGTTGATATTTCACATCCCGTCTCATTTTCTACAGAGATTCATATAATGGGCAGTGGACTTCATCTGTTATGCTGGATGCAAAGAGAAAAAGGGCAAAATCAACTCCTTGTGCAGATGCTTCTCATTCAACAGAATTTATTTTGCCTGACCAAGCTTACAAGCACATTCTACCAATCAGTAAAGCAAAATTCCTAGATGTACAGTCGTTATCAAATGCATCAATTATATGCAGACCTGTAGCAAAAAAATATCATTCAGAACTTAAATACCACTACCTAAAATACTAATCCAATACATTAGTTTTAATTAAAGTAAGTACCTATGTGTCTTGGTGACATTGGTTGTTTTTCCCCTGATTTTGATAGACATAGGACGATGTTTTCCTGATTATTCTGACTATGTCATAATTTTTTATTATAACTCTAAAGTAATGCAAAGTAAAAATAAAAAAAAATATAGAAAGACATTTACAACAAATATATTTTCAACAAAATAAATTTTTGTCATTTATTTGTCCTTAAATAACCCATTTTTTTATGATCTTAACTTTTAATTAGTAATATCTGAGTTTGTTCATTAGGTGACAAAAGTTGTTTTTCCCCCGACCCCTTCAAATGAGAACAACAAACAGTCTTTTAACATGTTTTAGGTAAATTTCATATTTATTCATTAGACACAGTCCATGAAAAGTCACTGCTGTACATAGGTCCCGTACATAGATTGCGTTATAGAGGAGAGATTTGCCAAAAAAATTACCAAACTAACGATGGCACGTTTGGCGGGTAGTTTGGTAATCGCAGTTTTATTTTTACTTTCGGGTGTGAAAGTACGATCCTTCTGCCGTCTTCTATTTCGTGTTCCCTCTGCCGCCCATTAAACCACCCAGTTACTATCACCTAAATCCTATACTATTAAACGAGCAATTCTTGTATATATGTATATATATATATATAATCGGGATCTCGGAAACGGCTCCAACGATTTTCATAAAATTTAGTGTCCAGGGAGTTTCGGGGATAATAAATCGATCTAGCTAAGATTTATTTTTAGAAAATGTCTTTTTGTCCGTGTTTTTAGGCAATTAAAAACTGCTACAATATAGTTAGAATAAGAAGGTAAATTTTGACAGTTTGGTAATGATTATAAATAGCTTATTGGTATAATGGGCGGTCACAAAATCGTAAAACCCCGGTTCGAGCCCAGACCGACCGACCGACTTTTTTATTTTTTTTTTCAAGTTTCTTTCTTTTTTGAGAAAATATATTTTTTTCGAGCCCTTTTTTTAGTATTTTTTAAAAACACGAAAATTTAAATAAAAATAATTGCACTCATGATTTTTTATTCAAATAACCAGTTCAGTTTTTTCTGTTATGTCGCTAAGATCAAAAAATATTATTTGTAATTCATCAGTATGTAATTTGTATCTAAATATAATTTCCAAAACACACGAATTAAAAAAATCGAGCGAAAAATACCGAGCAAAGCTCGGTCAACCGGGTACTTTTACATTAACAGAACAACGAAATTCTTTGCAGCACTTTATAATCAAAACTCTTGAATCATAGCTATGTTCTATCTCTGTCAAACCATCTAGCGGTTGGTCTTTTTGGTCTCTTGCCAAAGCGGCCGAGACAAACTTCTGTCAGTCTACACTGCCTCCACTGGTAAAACCAGATTGCTCACTGGCGCATGCTCCTAAGGAGAAAGCGGATTTATTTGCTTCTCTTTTTGCTTGCAATTCGCGTCTGGATGGTAGCAACAGCGTACCACCTCAATTACCTCAATGCGGTACCTCTGCGTCAGAGGTCCGTATCACCAACAAGGAGGTTCTTAAAACCTTGCGAAGCCTAGACGTGAACAAAGCTTTTGGGAAACGAGGCATTCCATCTTAGTCCTCATAGGTGACAACGCATCTGCATTTTGATTCGTAATAGAGGATAGATGTAGATGTCTATGGGCCACAGCAACCACTTACCATCAGGTGGACTGTGTGCTCGTTTGTCACCGTATCCTATAAAAAAATAGCTTACAGCGTACGGTTTATATCCTGGTCTGATTATAAAGGACTTTTTGAGTGAACGGTCTCTCCGGGTCGTCGTAGATTGCTGCTCATCCGATCCTGTGGCCACTGACGCCGGTGTTACTCAAAGGTCCGTGCTCTCCACAACCCTCTTTCTGCTGCATATTAATGATCTGCTTATGCCCGGTGTCTATGGGTATGCAGACGATAGCACAGTTGTGGAGAGATACCAACCAAGTACTCGGGCCAGTTGGGATCAAATCCAGTCCGAAAGAGAAGCTTGATGATTGAGCGTGTGAATCTCACACTACAAGTAGTCTCCAAATGGAGCGATGCCAATTTCGTGAGATTCAACGCCTCCAAAACAGAAGCGTGTCTTTTCACCGCAAAAAGGAGCCCGCTCCCCTGGCTCCTACTTTCCGGAATGTATCCTTGGAGTACACTGACCGCCTTCAGTTGTTAGGGGTTGAATTTTCTCCAAACCTCAACTATGGGCGCTTCATTGAGTCCAGATCCATAGCAGCCGCAAGGAAACTTGGTGTTCCTGCAAGGGTGCGGTAGTACTTCACGTCGGGACAGCTTCTTATCTTATATAAAGCGCAAGTCCCGTCGTGCATTGAGTACTGCTGTCACATACGGGCTAGTGCTGCAAAACGCCACCTGACAACGTTGGACTCAGTGCAGAGACGTGCTAAGAGTTTCATTGGTGACCTTGATTTAGTTCAAATCAACCTTGTCAGCCTCATGCATAGGCTTAGAGTAGCCAGCCTCTCGGCATTCTATAGGATGCATTTCGGAGAATGTGCGCAGGAAAAGGGTATTTTACACCAAGTAAAATAAAATCAAAAAATATATATTTATGATAGATTTTGTAAAAAGTAAATGAGAATCAACTTTTATGTTTGACGTTTTTTCAATGATACGTCGTTATGTACCTTACCCACTGACCTCTATATATACAAGTACGCTGGACTGGCTATACCATACAAAATGACTGTGCCAATTTGAAGCGCCGCTAAAGGATGTCTTGAAAAATAAAATTGACATAATATGCCAAAGTCTGGCTGTCTTATTTATATTGTCATATTTAAAAAGTCTGTATTTTGAACTTTTAAACTAAAAAATGAAAGTATTTTATATTGTTTGATTGTGTATAATATTAGTTACATATTAAGAATTATTTTTAATAATAATGAGAGTGAGCGTAATCTGCAAAACTCGTTACCAAAAGGGAAACCATATAACATTACACAAGTAAGTGAATTTGCAGCTAATATTTAACAAATTAAAATTATTTGATAATATAAGTACTTAAAATTTTGTTACTAATCTTAATAACATATATACCAACATGTTTGGCTGTATATTACTGAGTTTTGATAAACAATAACCATCAATAGGGTTGTCGAGTTCCTTGTCTATAATACGTATCGATGTTCTTTCCTACCCATATCTGTTAACAAGCAAAGTCGCCAACAACAGATGATTATCAAATGTTTATTAATTAAATGGTTTCCAACAGAACCTGGGCCAAAATTAAAAGCATAAGTATTGTGAATTGGCGTCCGAAACAAAATGATCATATTTGTTCCAAACATTTCACAGACGACTGTTTTATTACACATGAGAACTGCACCACTTTGAAAAAGTGCAGTATACCGAATATATTTTCTGGTAGTATATAGTACAGTACCAGTAAGTATAAAAGTATTAGATTATTATTTGGAATGTTTTTTAATTTCTTCTTTCCTCATTTTCCACCAAAATCAAGGGCTATAGCCAAGTGTCGAAAGGTCGCCTGTTGATGTCGAGCCACGTTGGATGTATGTTAGTGGGCTGCGGCTAAAGGAGATTCCTCTCCCTGTACCGCTGTAGTTGAAGTGGAGTAGTAAGGGAAGAGGAGTGTTGGTATGGCGATTGACGATGCGCCATCCGACTATCTTTCGCGACTTTAGTGAGACTGCACCACTTGATGTTTCCAAGTGCTCGTTTTTCCCTGGCTCCATTCACATATCGGGCTCGTGGAGTCCGTAGTGCAGGTGGAGTTAGAGGCCGCGAAGGACAGTGTGGCTTGTATTTCTGGTGCGCCTTATCTGAGAAAGAAAACGGGGAGGAGAAGTCAGCAACTAAGGAGGGGCTGCCATTGGGCAGCTGGCGCGAGAGGGGCCACCGATGTGCATGAAAGCGTTTCTATGGCCCTGCGAATTTGCGGCGGAGGTAGAACACCATGGGGTTTTAGTAAGTGCGATCTAGAGATTTAATTCTCTCTTAATTGCAGGCATGTAATAGTATTACTTATATTATTAATAGTATTATTTACTGTAGAGACTACGGACTAGTAGTTTCTACAGCAAATAGCACATATTTGTGCTATTTGCTGTAGAGACTACTAGTCCGTAGGGTGCACGTGCGGTGTAGTTTCTAAAAAACTGTATCTGCAACTGATCATCACTGTATTACCAGTAATAAGAAGTTGTTTAGTTTGTTGCTTCCTCGCTTGAAGGCTAAGTATAGCCATTCAGAGAGGACACGTAGCCAGGATTCTTGGGACGATACCACAGAAAGTAGGACTATATGATGATTTCAGTTATTTTTAATATTGTAATTTTAATTTCGAAAATGACGTAAATAACTGATAACTATGTAAATCAAAGTTTGTTTTTTTTATATTATCTTGCTAGCTCGTACCCGCCGCATTGCTGCCGCAGAAGAAATAATTGTGGAAATATCGTTAAAAATGTGGAACATTCCTAAATGTGGTGTGGAATGTGATAACATTCCTAAATATTGTATAATTAGGAATGATAATACAATCATTGAAATATAATGATATATAACTTTCTATAACTTTCAAATAAATAGTAAGTATAATACGCACGCCACTTAGTCAGTTACTTGTATCATGCGTATAACCTTCGCACAAGTGCAACCAATAAGTTGACTAAGTTTTAACGCAATCTGATGAACGGTATGGCATCGCAGAAAGTACGAACAAACATAAATTTTTATATAGTAGAAAATATTTTACTGTTTATATACAGACCTGTAGTTGATTAGAATAAGCGTTATTATAGCAGCTGATTTGTTTTTCTTTATAATACAAGAACTAAATGAACGGTTGACAATAAATTATTTTAGAAATCATGTTTTTTATTTTTATTTTGTGTAGATAGTTTAATCTTAATAATTTTTTAGTTGAATGGTCTAAGCGCTACGATGGCTATCCGAGTACAGAACCAGAGTACAAAACGAATCCAACTGTAGAGATGTGTAAGACAGGGTGACGTAATATCCCCGAAATACTTTACCGCTGCGTTGGAAGACGTCTTCAAGCTACCGGACTGGAAAGGATACGGTTATGGAGTGTAGAAGTAAGGAGTACCAACTCCCAAAGTAGAAGTCCCAAAGTCCCAGTTGAAAAAGTGGCCATCTGTAAGGAGTAAATAACAGCTCAAAAACTCTCCACAACAGCGCTGGAGTAGCTACTGGGATAAAATGAACTTGCAATTGTCAACGGTTTAAGTGTGGTGCTAAATTGCTCAGTAGCTCTAAAATCTAAAATAATTTTATTTAGTAAATATAACCTCGAAAAATTCGTCTATCCCACTAATATTTTTCGGTGCGTTCTTTAAAATTTACCTCGTAGTTATAGTGGAGTCACCCTTATTTAATGGTTTTTATGGACACTTTTTAATACACAGTCTGTACTCCTTACTTCTACACTCCATCGATACGGTATTAACGCCAATGGCATGTACGTCACTCACCTTCGATTTGTAGACAATATAGTCCTTATGGCAGAAATGCTGAAGGGCCTACACACTATGTTCAATAACCTCTATAGTGTCTCTCAACGGATAGGTCTTAAGATGAACATGGACAAAACAAAAGTCATGTGTAATGTCCATGGGTGTAATTTATCTATAATATTTATGTATTTAGAAATATATAAGTATGTTTATCAGTTGTCTAGTACCCATAACACAATCTCTGCTTAGCTTGGGACTAGATGGCGTTGTGTGATAGTTGTGCAATATTATTATTATTGTGGGGTATCTATATAGTTTTCTCATCTGGTTGGGTTCTATAAATATATAATTATAAATGAAAATGAAAAGATAAATATACATAAATATCAATAACATAAAATAAATATAAAAATACATAAATAAATAAAAGCCCAACCAGATGGACGCCCTCGGCAGGGGAGACCAAGCGGCCGAGGGTTAGGGGGAAAGGGAAAGAAACCGGCGGACGATGCGGGCGGTATCGATGAGCACCGCCTTCTGCATTTGATCCCGGAGCGGTCCGCCACGTAGTCCCAGTCGCCTCAGATGACCCGAGAGGCTGACTGGGATTATCCCGTTTGCAGAGACGACTACAGGAATAATTTCAGTCGGCAGACCACCCCACATGTCGGTCACCTCGTGAGCCAGGTCCAGATATTTTGTTTGCTTGTCTGTTTCGGCTTTCACGAGGTTCTCGTCATACGGAATGGTAATGTCGACCAAAAATATCCTTGACTGTGCCCGGTCCATCAGCACAATATCAGGCTTATTCGCAAGAATAGTCCTGTCTGTGATGATGGCTCGGTCCCAATAGACCCTGGCGTGATCATTTTCGAGCACGACTTCCGGCAAGTACTTGTAATACGGCAATTTCCGATCCACGAGACCGTATTTCAGAGCGAGCTCCTGGTGAAAAATTCTGGCTACAAGGTTGTGCCTGTGCAAGTACTCAGAGTTAGAAAGCGCCAAACAACCGGAGATGACATGCCTAAGTGACTCACCGGGATGGCGACAAGCTCCACAGATGTCCACGGTGCCATCCTTTAGGATGTATCTCCGATAGTTGTTGGTCTTAATAACCTGATCCTGTATTGCACAGACAAAGCCCTCGGTTTCCCTGAAGAGATCACCAAAGCGTAGCCAGTGGAGGGAGGCTACTGTGTCTACGAAAGGCTCATGTAGAGCCTTGTAGAACCTCCCGTGGAGCTCCTTCTCCTTCCACACGGTCTCCCGGTCGGAAATTGTCTGCACTGCCGGGTCTTGCCATTGCTCGTTGGCTAAGGATAGAGGGGTAAGTCCTTTATCACAAGAAATGACGTCCTTATAGAATGGATCATCCGATCTCGCCAGGAAGTAATTACGGAGGCTGCACACTTCGCGATTATGCGTGGTGAGTGCGCTCAAGAAGCCACGCCCACCATGCTTTCGCGGCAAGTACAGCCTCATTACCGACGATCTCGGATGATGCATCCTGTGGGACGTCATGGTAGTGCGGACTTTTCTACCCAGGGCGTTAAGTTCAGTCTGAGTCCACCTGAGTATGCCAAAGGTATATATGAGGACAGGCATGACCCAGCCGTTATATGCGTGTGTCTTATTCACACCGGACAAAAGGCTGTTAAGCACTTTGGTCAAGCGTGCATAAAACACGTCGCAAACTGACTGTTTCATACCAGCCTCATCGATACCGATGTTCTGTGACATACCCAGGTATCGGTATGTTTCAGCCTCGGAAAGGGTCCTTAAGTTGACGGGCATAGATAAGTCTATGCCCTCAGAGTTAGCAACCCTTCCCCTTTCAACATGGAGGTTACCGCACACTTATCCGTTCCCAGCTCCATTCCAATAGAATTGCTAAATTCACAAGTGATGTTTAGCAATTCCATAAGATGGGAGCTACTGGAGGCGAACAACTTGAGGTCATCCATATAGAAAAGGTGGGTCACTTTTGTACCTCCTTTCCGAAGCTGAAATCCCCTCCCGGAGCCCTCCAGTAAAGTACTGAGAGGGTTATTATTATTATTATTATCATGTCACACCTATGCCGGTGGTTTTTGGGAGCACTTAGCTGAAGTTGTTGACGAGTATTTTACTTGGGACAAATAGTCCGACGGATAGGTAAGTTCAACTTCGACCGACAGGTCAATCGACGGATTCAACTCGGCTGGGCAGCGTTCGTGAAATTACAACACATCTTCTCGTCAGGAATACCTCAAAACTAGATTGTACAACCAGTCCGTGTTGCCAGTGATGACCTGTGGATCTGAGACGAGGTCTTTCACTGCTGGCCGTTGAGGAAGCTCGAAGTCACTCAGCGAGCTATGAAGAGGGCTATGCTCAGGGGTTCAAACCTAGGAATGAGGATATCTGCAGCAGAACCAGAGTGACAGACATCGACCAATGGATTAGTACGCTGAAGTGGAAATTGACCGGCCATATAGCTCGAAGACCCGAATACCGAAGGGGAAGAAAGGTTCTCGAGGGGCAACCCCGTACCGGCAGGTGAAGTGTAGGACGTTTCCCCACTAGATGGAGTTAAAACATGGTAAGACATGCAGGAAGTTGATGGATTCAGGTAGCTCAGGACCATGCTTTGTGGCATTCCTTGGGGGGAAGCCTATTTTCAGCAGTGGACTTGTGAATGGTTTTAATGATGATGAATGATAATGGCGTTATATTAATATGATACAAAAATAGAATGGACGTTACGGGTAGAGTCCATCTATCCATATAGTCCTTTCTATTTATTTAGGAATAGGTAGGGTATAGAATTTTTATCGATATAATTTGATACACTGTCTTATCCCTATTATTAGTTCCGTGGACGTGCTCTTTTGCTGTCAGCGCCAAAATGGCGGAAATCAAATCGCTTCATCATGTCACGTCTATAGCCAGTCCAGCGTACTTGTATATATAGAGGTCAGTGACCTTACCGTACTCGTATCAGTGTTTGGATGATTCAAACTCATGCATATGCGAATAATCGATAAAAATAGTCAAATAATCGTATCTTTAAATTTCTTTACCCTTTTATTAAAAATTTTATTTTAAGCATTGCATAAATCATATTATGAATCATGAATTTTAAACAAAACTTTTTTTTTATAATTTCTGTAAATCCCACTATGACGAAGTCGTAGTTTAGAGTAATTGAGAACCGTTTGAAAAGAGATTTGAAAATTAACAAACGCAAAATTATTAATTATTTAGAAACATGAATGCAAAGAATAATATTTTAATGAGAAATTAAAAATATAACCGAATGGAACAAAGTTATATTCACTGATTAAACATAGCTAAACACCAACCACACTGCACCGCAGACATTGACAGAGACACGTGCGCGTGGAAAAAGGTGCCTTATACTCGTACTTTTCCATGTGGGATCCAACCTTAATTTTGGAAACAATACAGAAAATCAAATATTAATTAATGTAAACAACAATGATGACGACGACAGCTCAACTAGATATCATGAAAATGAATAAATAAATTTGCTTTTAATCTAGTGCAGTCTTTTAATTTATATAACTTGATCTCTAGAAGTTAGCAGTTAGCAATAAATGTGAAAAGACTGATAAATTTTGTGTTTTAGGTTATGTCTTTCTAATTTATTCTAGTAAATCTTGATAAAAATGAAAATTATTACCAACTCAATAAAATCAATATATCTCATAAGAATCGAACCTAATAAATGTGACAGCTATCAAAAGAGATTCTTTAGATATAGTGGATTGCAATAATAATAATTTATTTAATGATTCATGTTGTGGTCATTAGTACTATAATGTTACATACATTTAAAAAACCAATTTTACTATAAATCCCCAAAATTGCCTAATTTTTCTAATGGTAATGTGTTGGGCGGCGGTAGTCACTTACCATTAGGTAAGCCGCATGTCGTTTGCGTCCTCTTATATAAAAAATAAATGCGTGTATACAATTAGGTCTATCCTCATTGTCAAGTTCTCAATTTATAGAAACTTGTAGATTTTTTAAAACACTATAAATTGGTTACCGATAGATTCGATGATTAAGTCTTCTTTAGAAAACTTAATTGCTATGAAGACTATTGTCATATTTTTTCCTCGAAGTTACGATACAAAAAGTTCACCAACTACGATCGTACGAATCGCACGTGCGTTTGTTTACGTGCACGCGCACGCACATAACAATATATTGGAATCAAACAAGTCAAACTTCCAAACATCGAATCCATTATATAAAATTGCAAATAGTAAATAAAAAATAACGTACATTTTTCATTTATGAGTACTTTTACGAAATTACATGATAACTAAAAGTAATTCTCCGAACAGACAACAAAACCGGCAATTTCGTTTATAAATGTGTTCTTCCAACATTAATAGCTTAATAAATAAACACCACCTGAAAGCATGTATGACAGAGAAACTAGACCGAACTTCCCATAAGATAATGAATTAATACTACTATATGAAATGAAATGAATGAAATGAAGATTTATTTGCGTTGAAAAAGGTTACATTAAGGTGGTTATTACAAAGTATAGTACAGCTTTTTCAGCCATCTATGGATAGCATCCAAATACAATTTTTTATAATTAAGATTATTTTTAGTGTTTGATTAAAATAGCGAATTTAATTAAAATAAATCATAAAATAGTCATCGTTTAGAAATTATCAATAAATAATACCGATACATACAAATTTAAAAATAATTAAAATTGGAAATGCAATTAAAAATATATAACTACTATTGTGTCACATCATGTCAAATTTAGGTAGTCATTTACATTATAAAAACAATGATCATTTAGCCACCTGTAAAAGGCGCCTTTAAATCTAATAAGGGGCAAGTCTTTGATATTTCGGGGTATTTTATTAAATATGAGCATACACATCCAGTAGCAATTTTTTTTAAACCGAGCACTCTTGGGTATAATTTCAGCAGCAAGTCTATTGCCATTTCTGGTATTTTGCGTATAAACCTCTTTTGCTTGTCTGAAATAATACATGTTTTGTTTTACAAATTTTGCAATTTCAAAAATGTACAGGCATGGGAGTGGTAGTATTTTTAGAGATACAAATAGTGGCCTGCAAGGCTCATATAACGTACTGTAACATAGACCAGTGTTTTAGAGTGTGCTTTAAAGATCCGGTATGGGAGATGGCAAAATAGCCAAGATATCAATCGTTACACGCAAGAACTAAAACACAGACCGGCAACTAAGACCAGCAAGAAGCACTATGTCCAGTAGGATATAGTGCTAGTAATTAATGGAGAATCCATCGCTCCACGACCAAGCTACTCCACTCCTAAGCGTGGCTGCCGAAACTGCCCTTCGTATATATCATACAAATACTGCCCGGGGACAGCTTAGCAACAGCTTAGTACTACTCGTGTGGTCCCATATAAATTTGATCAAGTTCTGACCAGTAGTTATCCTTAAAAATGTATTTAATTGACTAAATACATTGATGATGTTCTCATTTTATGTACCGACTGCAAAAAGGAGAAGGTACTCAATTCGACTGATGTTCTCTTTTTATGTGTGTTACCTCATAACTTTTTTCTAGCTAAACCGATTTAGATGATTTTTGTTATTGGAAAGGTGGCGCTTCTCATGTGGTCCCATATAAATTTAATCAAGGTCTAACCAACAGTTTATGAATTATCCTTAATAATTTATATTGTAATCAGTTGTACAAAATTTTTAATTTTTAATTATTTATATTAAAGTCGGTTGTACAAAATCTTTAATTTTATCACATCTTTCACCTAAAACTTGCCACAAAATAAGCCTACTAGTCTACTAGCACTTTATTTCTGCTAGTTTTTTCGTTATCGTAACAAGAAATATTCAAGGATTCAAGGTAAAAGCATGCTATGATAAAAAGGCGATTTTCCAGATTGGTATAATAATGTCTGTATATTTTTTTGTTATGGACACCAGCAAAGTAAGAAATTATTTAATATCATTGAGTATGTTGCCGACAAACTGGCTTACAGTTTGGCAAAATTTAAAATATAAATAATGTACACTTTTTATAAGAATAAATAAATAAAAAAATGTACATTACGAATGAATTACTTTAAGGTAAGTTTATAGTTTAAAATGAAGTGTACGACAGATTAAATATATGTTTGTGGTGAGCTTATAGTAATAAATGCATGCAATATTTAGGGTGATAACTACCTTTTCCTTACTGTCACAGTCCGATGGGATCGCAACCCAATACGACCGGGGGGAGATCAGGCGCAGGAATAATCGCTTTGCATGCATCTGAGGTAGGAGGGTAATTACCACCAACTTCTTAACTCTAGACTGCTACTGAGAATTATATTACATACAGAAAAACCCATATAGTCATTTTGGCCAAACCCGGAATTCGGAGCCGGGACCTCAAGCTCAGCAGTCACGCTTTCGACGATTATGGGTGATTTTTTTTAAATTTGGAACAAATCGTATACTAAATATATTTAATTAAAAACGAACTATAAAATTCGGTTCACAATTGATGAAGATATCGCGTAACATGCGTAAAAAATCGGTCGAAAAGGTAACCTCTCCCAAATCAAATCGGCTACATAAGTGAACGATATTGGATAGGTTGTCATATTGTTATATTTGCTTTATTGGTAACACTTGTCAGTATAATTGCCAAAGGAGAATTTGTTTGTACTTTATGTTACATATTTTAACCAGAAAAGGTGACAAACGAGTGCGGCTTACTTGATGATATTACTTTAAGTTAACAAAATTATCTTACTTGGATCACAGGTCGACTTTCTAACGTATTTAACTCGGACTTCGGCAACAAATAACATTCTCATCACGGAGCAGTTTTCGTACGCAAGGCACGAAACGATTTACATTTAATTCAATTTAGTGAACACCGACTAGAATTTTTTATGGAGTTCTGGAAAGTATAGCGATATCCATTAAAGCAGATATTCACGTACCTGAGGTTGAGGCGTCTACTCATTTAAGATATTTTTGGCACTAGAATTTAATCCTTTCACAGAAATATGATGAATTAATAATAAAAATTATAATTTAAATATGGCGACCTTTTTTACCACGTATCCATTTGCGAGCTCTGCTTAAAGTTTCAATCTCCTAGCTCATCGGTTAGTAAGTTTAAAATCGATTGAAATTTTTGCTCCGAAAAAACAAAAACAAACGGACAGAGAAGGCAGTGATTTCTATTGCATTGTCATCTAGTTTTTTTAAAAGTTTGAAGTCTGTAAGTAAATCATCGGGTCAGTTTAAAATCAATAGCGAAATTTGTACTGAACAGAAAAGAAAGCAAGTTAATAAAAACATGGTAAGTGATGGTAGCATAAGAACACCTCATAATCGTCGCACATCTAACCGACATAACGACCGATAAAATGGTAGTATAAATATCCAGTTCACGTCTGACATAAAACCCAGACCGCGACAAAGACCAGTGTCGATGGTGCGACACGTCGGATACTGCAGTCTTCAATCCCAGGCGGCGTATTGTCTCCGGCTGGGATTGTCACCAAGCGTGATAATTATAGCTAAACCCTCTAAACAAATGTAGGTTTTTACGATGAATATGCGCGCAAATCTCTAATAAGTAATTGGAAATTTTTCTGTGTACTTATACAGGTGGTTTATTTTTCTGTAGGTGTGCAATGAAGTGCGGCAAGTTGCGCGTTAACATTCCTGGGTTCCATGCTAGCTCGGTGTGAGTGCTGTGTTGAAAGATTTACAATTTGTTTTGAATATTGTTCTTTAAATTCATTATTAATTTTTACCCGTTTTCCTGAACTTATGAACGTTCTTTCTACTTCGGGGCATCGATATGTCATCGTTTTTCATTGCAAGCCGCACTTGCTGCGGTTTTCGTTGGGCAACACCCAGCATGTTTCATTTAAAATCGAGAGAGCTCTTTTTTCCGAGTTGTTGAACAGTTTGTTGGGTTCAATTCTATAAAATTTATATATAGACTAGCTTACCAGGCAGACATTGTTCTGCCCTTTTTGACGACCCTTTGTCATGTCCTATTAAAAATTCTTAAATCCGCAAAAAAAAATTTGGGTCACTCATGGTCAAAAAACTATCCTATCTCTCAAGTGGGGTCAAACTGCACACAGTGTGCACAATTTCAATTAAACTGTCCAGTAGTTTAGGAGTCCATCGCGACAAACCACGTAACACTTAATTTATATATATTAAGATTTACTTATGTAAAGAAGATCTTAGGTATATTTTTAAATCACCGCGAAATATTTTTACCCAATACTTGGATTTGAAAGTTGGATTTACATAATGATTTCTTATATTTACGTGAACACTACACATTGAATAAAACTACTTTTACGGATTTTATCGCGTTTATTTATTTTATTTTTATTACCTGATGTTTCGGATGCTTTCCAGCACCCATGGTCACAGGGGACTGAGGTGACTGACGTCCCGATGTCAAAGTTAACCCGGAGTACCTTCAGCTTTTTAATTATTGTCTTTGGTCTTGTTTTGAATTGTGTTTTGAAGTCTTTCAGTCTTAAATTGCTTGGGTTTAGTTTTAATTTTATTAATTATAGGATCCCAAGCAGGTGGTAGTACCCAGCCTCCTTCTCTATTGAAATTAGGATATTTTTTAATTTCAATAGCCTCACGTGTCATCCTTGGTAGGAATCGTTGTTCTTTCGCGAGGATTTGTGGTCTATCGAATCTGTTGAAATGGTTGGGGCCATCTAGCATATGATCACAAACTGCAACTTCCCGGAATGTTGATACTTCACGTCAGCTATGTGTTCTTTTACGCAGATTCTAATTGATTTCTTTGTTTTCCCTATATATGACCACAATCACTATCAAGCTTGTACACTCCTGCATCTTGTAGAGGAATATGACACTTTACGGATGGTAAGAACTGACTAATCTTCTTCGGCGGCTTGTAGAGTGTTCTAATAGAAGCTCGATTTAAGATGTAGCCAATCTTGTCTGTGACACCTCCGACATATGGTAGTACAGTAGGCACACGCTCGACTTTGGCCGGCTTCATTCGATCACAGTAACGTAGGCAGCAGGTTCTGTACGACAACAGGCTTCGGGTCCCGCCCGAAGCCTGTTGTCGTACAGAACCTGCTTGACATGCTGAAGCTCGGCGGCCAGGTGTTTGCTATCACAGATCTCTCTCTCTCTCTCTCTCTCTCTCTCTCTCTCTCTGTAACAAAGATTTGCCCACGGTAGCTAACTGTGAAGGATGATGGTGAGATTCACCATTTAAATATCGGTTTGTGTGGGTCTTTTTTCTATACACAGTATGACCTATGGTGTTGTATAATTTGTAAATGCGTCTAAACATGAAAATTTTAGACATTCAAACCTCAATCTTACTACAAGTCACTTAATTATGATAAAAAAGTGAATATATAAGAATCCCGTAGTGACATTAAAAACGATTAAATCATTGTGCCACGGCTTCCCGTTGGCGTGTGATTTATTAAGAACTGTTTTAACATCGAAAGCAAGTGTCTTCTAATATGGAATAGATTAAGGAGAAAATGAGGCGGTATACTTTATTGTGCCCTCTGTCCATATATTTGTGACCAAATTGCAGCATATAGAAACAATTAGGTTTTTTTACAAATATAGTATTCGATTTTTTGTATCTAAGACTAAAATCTTTATACAATATTACTGATAGGTATTAACGACAGATAACCAACCATGTACAATTATTAATCTATGTGATATATTTGATTGCAATGAATGAGGATGATGTAATATTTTAGATCAAAACTTCACTAACCTCCTTTCTATTGGATCCACCAATATGAAATATGCCGATTAAGTTAAAAATATTTAAAGCTATCAAAAAATATTTAAAAAAGTGTGATTTTTTTAGAACATTGGTTAATTATAAAAATCAACTATACATACGAGTAGAACATTTTTAAAGCATAAGGTTGACAAACAAGCCCATTTCCAAATAATGGTAAGTGGATGTTACAGCCCATAGGCAAGGTTTATATCAGCACAAATAAAATAAAAAAACCATGAAATACTATACAAGACAAGAAAACTATAATATGACAAATATAATATGACGAATACGAGAAGGGGCTACAGTTGTAATTTTATAGAAGCTCATTAAAAAATTAAAAAGTATGTATATTAATGTAAAGACAATTAACAAATAATTATGACAATAAAATGTGGATTTATTTTTATATAATCTCCAAAGACCAAAATTCAAGAAACAGCAGAAGAGCTACTTCTAAAAATATGAAAATTGAGCCAAAAAAAAAACAAAGAAGAAATTAAGAGATAACGTCGCATTTGTGTAATTTTTAATTCCATCTAAAACTTTAATAATATGAAGTTTTTTAATGTTTTATTTAAAAAAAAAGTAATGTATTAAATGTTCTGTATTTAACATATAATTAAGTTGAAATTATTTATCATTTATCAGATCATGATAAAAATGATTTTAAAATTAATATTTTCGACAAAAAAAGGAATGAATATTTGGTTTCTTTTAAACCACGCTAATACAGTCCAATTGAACGTTCGCCCCGCCATACCTTTGGTCACTTTTCGCGCACCCATACTTTCAGTCCAGTCGGACCGGATTTGAACCAGCAACCTATGGCCCAACCCAGTCACGATTGCTGAACTTAAAGTTTGGACAATATACTTTGGACCTGTACGCCAAGCCATGCTCACTTTCGATCGCGCAATACCAACCTTACGCCCGCCAAGTAGTGATCGAATTAGATCAGAATTATGTAAACATGTCTACCTATGAAAAAACTATTTTTTCGTTTTAAACAAAACCAAAGACACTATGCAATAGATATTAGTATCAAAGACAAAGATATGCTCTTTTATTTTAAACCATAACCTGGCAATGTTTCTTAGAAAAAAAAAAAAGAAATCACTCTGAACTTCCGGCGTTCCACGTGTCACTTTGATGAAGTTGCTCTGTCTTTTTTATAGAATTTTATATTTGTGTCTGGACTAAAAACGAAAGTATTATACTTTTTACATTTCTTGTAATATAGTCAACACGTAGATATATAATTTGTGGTATAAAAAGTGAAAAGTAAATTGCCAAAAGTACTTCAAATTCCGAAAGGCCTGTTTTGGCGGGCGGGTTATAAATGTGTTATTTTTCAAATTCTCATTTATTTTTAGTGTAAAATGTACGTAAAAATAGTTTTCCTACATATTTTGAAATAACATGACGTTGTATTTATTTCAAATTCACACGAACATATTTTAGAAATATTGTTCGAAATGTCACAGATAAAATATTATTTTATTTTTTTTTTTAATTTTTTAATATTTTAATATTTTGGTATGAGTAACGAATGGAAACACATAAAACATAAAATATACATATTTCCAAACAATTTCATATAAATTTCTCCAAAAACAAAGGTGTAGAATTCAAATTAGTAGTAGCATCTAAGTTCCTAAGTAGATTTTAGTTTCGCCTCACACCACTGGAGGTACTGTGCGCCATGTTGTTTGATTCTAGCACCAAAACACAACAGTTGTATCTTTCTGTTTAGTAGCCGCATTCGCGTTATTATAGGCACAGACGCCTATTTTATTTAGTTCGTCTCCACAGTAGATGTCTATTTACTTAATAATATTTTACATAAATTTTGTATACTAGTATATTCCCGCATAAATACATAAATACTTGATGTATCGCTAATATATATATATATATATATATATATATATCACTCACTTTTTCTTATTATCGCTCATTCAACTTTTTACGCATAAATCGTTTATTTCGTTTGGATATTTATCAATTTACCCGCAACGTGCAATTGACCGCGCTTCTTATTAAATTTTTTTTGCATCTCGTTGTGTACCAGGCGGTCCCATAATGAACTGGCCTGATATAGTTCAACGCAACATGTCGCTACATGTTGTGTTGCACTAAATAGTACGTTTATCGTGCACTTAATATAAGAAACATGCATCGACATGAAATGCTTAATCTTAGTTTAACAGGCATTTGAATAACGAGAGTCGCGTATTTTTTCAAAATGTCGAAAACTGAGTATCGAAATGTCATAAAGTTTCTGTTTAAAGAAGGTTTATCCCCTGCCCAAATAAAAGAACGATTGGATGGCGTGTATAAGGAGTCTACCCCCTCCTATAGCACAGTGAAAAATTGGGTGAAAGAGTTTCGCCTCGGGAGAGAAACCGTCGAAGACTTTGGCCACGACGGTCGACCCGTGGAAGTGCTCACTTCCGAAACGATTGCTCTTATCGAAGAGGAGGTTCTAAGTGACCGCTGTTTGAAGATTAGAGAAATTGCAGCAAGGCTTGGGCTCTCTAAGAGTACCGTTCATCGCGCGATCCATGAACATCTTCAAATGAAAAAAGTGAGTGCAAGATGGGTACCGAAACATCTTTCAGCGGTACAGAGACAGGAAAGAGTGCGCTGCGCTTCGGAGTTTTTGGATCTTTGTGGCGAAAATCGAAAGACTGTGATCGAGCGGATAGTGACTGGTGATGAAACTATGATCTTGTATTATGATCCACAAAGCAAGCGCGAGTCAATGGAATGGCGTTATAAGGGTGAAAAGCCCCCTAGAAAGGCAAAGGTGCAACAATCGACTAAAAAACTGATGTGCACAATATTTTGGGATTTTCAAGGCATTTTGATGGTGGATTTTAAAGAACGTTATACAGTCGTGAACGGCGAATATTATGCTTCTTTAATATATAAATTACGAGACAAGATAAAGGAAAAACGAAGAGGCAAGCTGTATAAAGTTGTCCTGTTGCTCCATGACAACGCCCCTGTTCATACCGCTGGTGTTTCGAAGGATGCAGTTCGTCAATGCGGATTCACAGAAGTTCAACATCCACCTTACAGTCCAGATATGGCCCCGTCCGACTATTATTTATTTCCAAATTTAAAGCGGGACTTAAGAGGAAGAAAATTTTCAAGCGTTGAAGAGTTGCAGGCAGCCGTCTTCAGTCATTTTGAGGATAAAAAATGTGATTATTTTTATAAAGGTTTAGAGATGTTGAGTCACAGATGTCAGCAGTGTGTTAGTATTCATGGTGATTATATTGAAAAATAAAATTGGTTTCGTTTCATTTCCTTCATTGGTTCATAGTTAGGCCAATTCATTATGGGACCGCCTACGTACATACCCGCATTAGAAATTTACTTGTATTATAGTACTTTGATTTAAAATTATTTCGTGGGACAGTAACGTGTCACTTGCTAAATATTACCTGATTTAGTGTTGTTCGAAATAGATTCAGCGCCGAGTAATAGTTGTCTACTCATACATAATAAACACGCCGCTTAATTTTCTGTTCTACCGCTACGCGATTTGATGCTTTGGTTTGAGCAAATGCAACTTAAATCCCTTTACGCAAAAAGAGACATGTTGTTTTCTCGTATGCGGAATATTTGTGATCTTGCAAAAATGTTTATAGCTTTAAACAAATAATAGTTAAAGTAGGATTATATAACAGTTAATAGTTAAAGTAAGATAAGTAGCTATTTTAAAGATAATCGAAAATTAAGCATGTAGAAATTAGTAGATTATAGGTACAAAAAATCATAAAATAAAAACTTTTTACCAAAAAAATTAAACTGCCTAAAAACTGAAAAGCAAAAAAATAATAAACCTTTTTCTTTTACCTTAATAACTACGTTCTTAAACTAATGTAAATGTACTTTATTATATATTTTTGTAATAATTTTGAGTTTTTAATTAAACTTAATAACTAAGTTCTTAAACTTACATAAGTATACCTAAGTAATTTTGAGTCGGCTCCAAGCGATCAATAAACAAAGATCACAAAATTACCTTCAATTTAAAGAAATAACCAAATCAAATTAACAATTCAACGAGAAATCTTCAACGAGAAATCTTCAGCGATAAACATCAGCATTTCAAAAAATACGCTCTTCGCACGAACTCTCACTACGACGTGTGCCCATTGCTCACTTGTACCCATTTGGGTTGCTGTCTCGCTGACATTAACTTCGCGAAAGCTTGGCATTTTCCGACGAAGGGGTGTGTCGTGCCGCGCATCACGCCTTAAGGTGCGCTTACACGAGGGCAATAATTGCTCAACGACACGAATGAACCGATCTGGAGCAATTAATGGAGAAATTTCAAAGCAATGGAGCAAATTGCGGCAATTATTTCGGCGATATTGCTTCTAATTGCTGCAGATATTTCATATCGCTCAATATCGCAGATACGAATTGACGAATATCCAATGGGCTTGGAAATTCCTAGCAATTTTTGTGTATATCTCACTCGCATTTGTTTGTTTTGCGGCTTGCCGTCTTGCTTCTGCGGGGAGAGCGAGAGGTCGGGTCTGTTCATGACATTCTAGTAAAGTTTTTGAATAATATATCATCTAATTCTTTACACAATGAAAATTGCGGCCTCTTTGCCGAAAACTATCGCACCCAGATACGCCTATTCCTTTTCTTTCTTTTTTGTTTTTGATTAATAATAAAAAAACGCAACAAGCCGCCGCAGCAAGAACAAAGTCGTCCATAGCGAGCGAATACTGAAATGCTCGTGTAGGACAGTATTGCCTAGTTGATGAAGTTGCGCCATATCGCTCAATATTGTATTGCGCAGTATTGATGCTTGTTGCCGTTGCCGTAAATTGCTTAAAGTAGTCGTGACGTCATAGTTGACGAGTATTGACTGGAATTGAGCAACTTTAGTTGCCCGTACAAGCCCACCTTTACGTAATTAATTAATTTGCTTGCTTGGTACCGACTCAAAACATTATTTTAAGAACTTAGTTATTATGGTTAATTAAAAACTCAAAATAATTACAAAAATACATACTAAGGTACATTTACATCAGTTCAAGAACTTAGTTATTAAAGTAAAAAACAAAGGATTATTATGTAATTTATATGTCTATTAGATTTAAGTTTTATATATATTTTCTAAGTTAAGAAAATCAAATATATTAATTTCTTATTTTATATTTTATTGTCAGTAGGAGGTGTAGTGTATGTGTAGTGTGTAGGTGACTCCGCGACAATATATATTTGTGTTAAGTGTACAAAAAAGAGCAGTATAATTAAAGTTTTAGTACCAACAACGCGTCTCCTTCATTGAAACCTTTCCAATATTACAGCTATACTCAGAATAAACACCAAATTTTTAAATCCTCTTAATCATAAGAGCTTCACTTACCGATGCATGCCCTGCGAGATTTTTTCCACCGCTTCTTCTCCGGTCAAAGGAACATCATTTACATCAGTGAAGAAAATACTGATATTACTCACTGTAAGCTCTATCACTCGGTTCGTGTTGTCACAAATTTTTCCTTTATCAATTTATATTGTACGAATTAGGTTGTCACAGAAAGCACCTAAACATACGACATAATATAATCTACGTGTATTTCCAATTCATATATTTATCCACATTATTGGAAATTATTTCGTTTTGAATAAACGAATGTTTCCGAATGCTTCAATTTTATGACTGAACCTTTGTTCGCGCATAAATAACAAAGAAGAACATCGATGTGCAAGAGCGGGAAGAGCAATAGCAAGAAGACAAAGGAGCGAATGGCGGAGATGAGTTATAGGCGAACATTTCCCAGCTACAATTACGGACAACTTAATCATAGACCATAAAGTCATATCATACATCAGTTAACTTTATTACGTTAGAAATTCGATTAAAACCTTTAAAATCAATAAAACATATAAAAATTACAAAAATGTTGTAAATGTACTAAACGTTTATATAGCAAAGTTTGAAATAGATTATATCGCCTAATTTGTTTTAAACTCTTTATTTGACATTTTCAGTACTGTGCAATAGCCATGGTCGCAAGGGACTAAAGTTTTACGTCTTGGTGTCTTATGTTCTTTATAAATAAAATACTTTTTTACTTAATTTCTTTTTATTTTAATACTTTCTTTAATGTAAGAATAACGTTATCTTTCTCTGACGTCCATAATAATTGTATGTGGGTGCTCCAAGTTAATGGTACTAATTTAGTATTAATAACTCTTTTTAATAAACACCACTACTATCTTTTCAAAGTTTATGTGTCTCAACAAATATCAAAACACTTTGTGATACTTTCCTTCTTTGACTCCTTTTACTGCTGATGCTCAGCTGATTTTATTTTAGGGAATAAAAAAGTCACATGGTGCCTAATCATGGCTGTATGCAGGTTGAACCAAAATCTGATGTGCCGTCCAGAAAATCCCTCGTTTTGAGCGACAAAGCGTTTTCATGACGAAGCAATATAACCCGCGGACCCCTTTGTTCAGTTGCTCGTTACTCGACACATAAGTGCTCGTACAGCAACGAACACCTATGGCAAGCATATTTTAGTATACCCTTCGGCAATGTTACAAAATCGTTGTAAAGGAATTAATACCAGATACCCCTCAAAGAGTAAAAACTAGCGATCAAATTCTACCCTATGTTTCTTGCGTTGTTAACACATGAGAGAGGACAAGAGCAGAGCTTACTACAAATTTAGTATGTCACGGCACCATTGTATACAGGCTTGCTTCTGAGCATTTATGAGAATGTGCAGCACCCAACACGAAACTCATTACGGGAAGGTTTTGCGTGTAAAATCTCAATATGTCCCTGATGCTGTTGATCAACATATACTAAACATCTTAATACGTAACTCGTTTATTTTTTTTTAAATTAAATTTTTCACTGCTAGGTCACTTCCGGTTCACGTTTTACGGAATAGCAGCGATCAAAGGGAAAACATACACTTCTTTCAGTCGACCGTGCTGAAATTTGTGTTATACCAGTGGTATACGATTGCCTTAGCCTTTATCCATAAATGCCATTTCACTTCAATCAAACGGTTCATCTGGGTTTTTTTCGACATTTGAAATCGTAAAAAGGGATTGTTCCGTCCTCGTCCTATGACGTCTCATCCGATTAAGTATTCCATTCTTTACTGATACTGAACTATATTTTTAACTCAATCAATAACCCATTTCTTATTAAATCTATTCATATCAACAGAAAAGTGTTCCTCACTCATCCTAAAGCAAAAATAAGCAAGAAAAGATATGGACAGCATAAAAATGAGTTGTCATTTAAAATTTTACAATTTTGAGTTTCAATAAATAAAACCGCTATAACAGGTACATGTTGGCAACCTTTTATCAAATCCTACCATGGCGTGCCATGGTTTAACAACGGTAGGTTTTTGTTTTACTAATGAATAAGAGTGGAAGCATAGAAAACAGATGTCTTATTCCGTGTTCTATGAGTGGAAGAGATAGCGGTACCTTTTATCTTTATCACTCTTGACCCATCCTTTTCTGCAGTCTGACCAGTAAATTAAATGATAGAGAATAATGTGAAATTTATATTTAGGGTTTATATAAAAGTCGAAAAAGGCTGCTAAAAATATAGCTCTAATAATTTTTAGCATGTGTTTCATTTATAGACTTAGGATAGTAATAGACGGACATAGTGTGCAAGTGAAAAGAAAATTCCTTATGGCAATATATTGAAATAGAAAAGGAAAGCAAATCTCAAGACTTTGTAACCGATTTTGAATGTTAAAATTTTTTTTAAATTAAAAAAAATTTGAATACAATACGGTATGCAAAAAATAAGCTCTTAGACATTTTGTAATTTTTAAAGTATAATAGCTATCATTTTTAGTAAGTGATTTTTTTTCAAAGTGATTACTTGTTCTGTGAATGAATGGGGTGTTAATAATAGAAATAATCCTGATAATTACACATTTCACAGGTAAATTCACAAGACATCGTCATTAATAAGACGCGTCTATTTTTGGTTAAAAATGTGTGTTATACATACTGATTCAAATATAGAATGTTTTCAATTATTTTGGTAATTTTGATATATAAAAAGAAAAATCCACGTTGTTGATAATTTGCATGAATTTGGTAAATACATTTTTATACAAAATATTTTACCTCTACGCTGGGGATTGACTTAACTATATCAAAATTAATGTCGATATTTATCTTGAATATTCATAATGAATCGATAGACTTGCCCACACAACAAGAAGAGGAATGAAAATAAATGCTCGCCTTGCGTTGTAAAAATGTAATTTTATTTTTTCATTTGTCAAACAGATTCCCTGCGGATGATTAGAAAAAAAACGGTTAAAGTTAATTGGGCTAGTTCGTTGGAATCAAAAGGAACTCAACAGTTTGCAGCAAACTTTTTCTTGTTAAGTATAAAAGAAAATGTAGAATAAAAACGATTTTGTTAAAATAGCCATTTTTACATTATTTGTACCAGTAAAAGTAAAGTAAAGTTACAGCCTATATACGTCCCACTGCTGGGCACAGGCCTCCTCTCATTTTTGAGAGGGTTTTAGGGCAAGGACTAGTCCGCCGCGCTGCCCCAACGCTTGTTGGCGAACTTCACAAGTTTTCGAAATATTTTTTCTTATTTCCCAGACATGCAGGTTTTCTGACGATGTTTTCCTTCATCGCCGAGCACGTGGTAAATCAGCACTTAAAATTGCAATTAACAATTTCATTGGTGCCGGCGGGGATCGAACCCGGTTTGCTCGCGTATTGTGAAATTTACAGCGAGCGCTAACCATCTGAGCTATCACGGCTCATTTCATTTTCACTCTTACTAACTTTAAATATTATACTTACTGGTAAAGTATAATATTTAAAGTTAGTAAGAGTTACCTCGCACACATCCGCTCAATGAAATAAAATGATGTGTCTTACCTAGTTTGAAGAGCGCCTCCCTTAATTGCGTGCACTATCCCCGTCACCACTAATTCCAGCACCAGTGTAGTGATGTTGGAAGTAGTGGCTGCGCGGATCAATAGATCTGCGAGATTAAGCTGCACTTACCGTGGTCAGTCCGTGGATGGATGACCGTTTTCTTAACATACATATATACATCATGTAACATAGATTGGGAAAATAAAGAGTGCATACGAATCTTTAGACACTTGGTGCACTTTAATATCTCCTGCGTATTGGGCTAGTCTCTGTTAAGATTATTATGTGTTTTAAATTCATGCAGCTAAACTGATAATAAGTTTATTATTACTTATAGCTATTATGCACTGTACCGAGTCGCCGTTTTTTTTGTTTCGCCAGCAAAATTTTTATGAAATAAGTGAAATCTAAATAGGTATTTACTTAATTATCTACCTATTTATATTTTGAAGCAATACTAGTTTTTACGGATTTTATCGCGTATATTTAACTATAAATACCCGACGTTTCGAGCGCTTTACAGCACCCGTGGTCACGGCGGGGATTGAGATGTTCAACGTCCAGATGTCAAGGTTAACAGCGGTTACCATAGATTAAAATTTAACTTTTGTTCCGATCTACACAGTACGAACTTATGGTATCTTGAAGTATTGCAGTTGTATGCTTTTGTTGGGAACTCCTCTTCCTCCGGGACTCTATCTCGGCTGCAGTGGTTAGGGGGGGATGATAGCCCAAGGCTCGCCAAGCCCACTCGGAGTGGCCATCTCGGGCCGGCCCTTTATTTCAGGCCAGCGGGTCTCCTTTTTGTTCATCGCGGGTGACCAAGCCACGGTTACTAAGCCCCCCTCCCCCACGACAAGGGGGGTTCGTGGGGGAAGAGACAGTTAATGGCAAGGTACGGACCGCGAACGTTAAAGGTCGTGGGTTCAAATCCGCCATTTGACTACTGTCGTGAACCACTCCTTGAACAAGCATTTTAAACTTACCACGAGTAGTTAAAAAGAACAATAGTAATGTTAATAGCATTGCTAGTATTTTTTTAAATACAGTGTTACCTATTATCTCGGTTTCCTTTTTGGGTTTTAAAGAATGTTGATATAAATGTTTTCTGTTAAATTAAAAAATAACAAATTTATTATTTAAATAAAACTAATCTTAATGACTAAAATGGTCATAATATACTACATGCCATCTAGCGTCTATTTTACGTACCACCTTGAGAGTCAATTTTTGTTCGATGAAATAACTTTACCTATGGAATGACATAAATGGCGCTATTACAACGCAACTTTACGCAAAAGAAAATATTATTTTGATTTCATCATCATCAACAACATAGCCCTTTAGAACCCCACTGCTGAAGATAGGACTCTGTCAAGGAATGCCACAAAACACGGACCCGAGCCATCTTTATCCATCGATTTTCTGCATGTCTCTAGATTTATTTCTAAAACCAAATAAATGTTACAATTTTTAGATTTGTTACTAAAAATTGTAACATTTATTTGCTTCAAAATTAAACATTTATCTAACTAAAACTTGTGATTGAAAATTATCTTAATATATAAATCATTTGACGTGATATATTTTTATTATACACAAGCGATCCGCCCAGGCTTCGCACGGGTGATTTCTGAATCTCGACAACAGCTCCACCTACATTTCTGGAAAATGTTTGAATGGCGTGCATTCAGCAATAGCTTTATTGATGCTTGTTGAATTTTGTTGAATTGCGCCTCTATGGAGTATATGTACACTTAACACTGTTCTCAATGTTTTCTCAAGTCCATTAGTGACAGAGTTGGAGATAGTCTAATATCCTTAATGTTAAAAATTATAACGTTTTTAAATAAATCTCTTTAAATTTCCATTAACATTTATCATTGAATGATTTAAGAGGCAATTTGTCGACGAATGAGACAAAAACCATCCAAATAATTATACAACGTCAGTTACACTAGCCTTTTCTGATGTCAGAATTGTTATCATATTTTTGGCTACATCTGCTGTTGTATTGCTGGCGCGAGCCGTTTGACACAGGACGTGAGTACGTTACAGTATGTTAACACGAACAGTTTGTATGTACATATTTTATACTCTACGTAAAAATTATTTTTAAAAAAAAATCAATTTTTAATGATCGTAAAAAATAAAAAAACCTCTTGTTTTCGAATATCACTTCTATACTTCTAAATAAAATTGAAGAGTATGTGAATGGAGTAATTTGCGTGCAATTAAGATATAAATAAATATTGTTAAAGTTTCTGCCTGCTCATCTATCTATATATCTGTCTGTTCGAGATATCGGAATGGCTATACCGATTGTTATAAAATGTGATGAACGGATAGACAGCAATGTCAAAAGTGATCTAGGCTATACTTTATCTGAAAATTTGGAGACTTTTTTTTAATTGTAAAAATTATTAAGTGCAACTCAGGCGAAGCCGGGGCAAGTCGTTTTTATTGAATATTATTATAAAGCTCTGAACGTTATGTGTGGGCCCTGAATTTGTCGAAGTTTCGGTCTACAAATACCATCTGGAAACAGCAAACAGCTCTAGCAAACAGAGTATAGTAACAGATTTCCATTATAGTGATAGAATTGATTCAAACTATTTTTAGTACAAATGTGAGACCAAATAAAAAATCCTAAAAGACATAACGAATTCAGTCAGTACAGCTACGCTGCAGCTATATTATGGTTGTACGAGGGCGGCACTGAAAATTTCGGGAATCAAGGAGGTGACACAACATTACTATTTAAAAATGTATTTATTGCTTTTCGAAGTATTCTCCGCGAAATTTGACACATTTTTCCATACGATGAAACTAATCATTGAAGCAAGCATTCCATTCGGAAGTTGGGGTCTCCAAAATGGCCGTTTTGTAGGCGTCCACAACTTCTTCAGGTGATGAAAATCTCTATCCACGCAATTTATTCTTTATTTTAGGGAAGGTATAGAAATCATTAGGGCTTAGGTCAGGGCTATACGGCGGATGGTCTAATAGTTCTATGTTTTCTTGCTTTTGTTCTGTATGCGGTGTGAGAACTCGCATTGTCGTGATGGAGGATGATGCGGCGGTTGCAGTTCTCTTTACGGAGATCAGAAACGACCTGTGGCAAACAAATGGTAGCATACCATTTTGCATTAATCGTTCTTTGTCCCTCAAGAGGAATAGTCGTAACATGGCCGGTTTTGGAGACAAACGTGGCCACCATTTTTTTTGCAACACTCCGTGAACGAACAATTTTTGTTGGCCTTAACTCATTTTCGGACACCAAAACTCGTGACTGGTTTTTTGTTTTGGGTTCGTATATCCAGGATTCGTCACCTGATACGATATTGTATACAGCATTTGAGGATCCTGCGTGGAATCTTTCGAGAGTTCTGACGCACCAAGTAACGCGAGCCACTTTTTGCTCTTCACAGAGCGAATGCGGTATCCATTGGGAAAACAACTTTTTACACCTAATTGTACATGCAAGATTATTTGTATTTGACTCATGCCAATGTCTAAAGTTGCCTGAATTTCGCGGTGTGTCATATGCTGATCTTCCTTAATCAGCTTACGCACAGCATCAACGTTTTCTTGGGTTACTGAAGTTTTTGGACGACCTTGATGGGGATCATCACTGAGCTTGACACGTCCACGTTGAAATTCAGCAAACTAGCGATAAATTCTGATTTTGGATGGGGCTTCATCACCAAATGCAGAAATCATCCGGTCAACACACTGTTCTTGTGTTAAACCACTTCGAAAGTCATAATAAATCATCGCTCTTGAATTTTATCGAGTCAATTCCATTTTCTCAACGACTAAAGAAGTTGGACAAAACCTTGTGACAGGACCGAGAATCTTTTTTTAAATAAATAAATGGTATTCGATTTTTAAAACCAAGGAGTTTTCAATTAAAAATATTTTAATATGACAGGAACAGTGGAAATATTCCATTCCCGATACTTTTAGTGCAGCCTATGTAGAATGAATGGGGTCGGCCGAGAATCTTTTTTTAAATAAATAAATGGTATTCGATTTTTAAAACCAAGGAGTTTTCAATTAAAAAGATTTTAATATGACAGGAACAGTGGAAATATTCCATTCCCGATACTTTTAGTGCAGCCTATGTAGAATGAATGGGGTCGGCCCGACCGGGGAAGGACCACGCTCTCACAGAATGCCAGAGTAAAATAGCAGCTTAATGCTGCTGTATTTCATATGGTGAGTGTAGAGAACCAGAGACCCGTTTAACTGGAATCGAGGCATTCCATCGTAGTCGTCATGGGTGACAATGCATCTGCATTTTGATTCCTTATCGAGGTTAATTGTAGATGTGTAGGGGCTACAGCATCTACTTACCATCAGGCAGACTGTGTGCTCGTTTTTCACCATTATCCTTTAAAAAAACGATTTGATAAAAGTAGTGGTAGTGAAGTAAAAAGTAAAGTAAAGTAAAATATACTTTATTGTACACCAAGGAACATATTACATTATTTATATATTTAATGGGACATTGGTACAACAGGCGGCCTTATCGCTAAAACAGCGATCTCTTCCAGGCAACCTTAGGGCAGAGGATACTATTTTAAAGATAGCGGAAGGGGTGTACAGAATATGATAAAGAAAGATAAATAGAAGAACATAAATGATTAAAGAAAAAATGAATGACGACAGGTAGTAACTTAAGAGGAAAGGTAATAAAGTTTTAATTTATTTTTAAATATAGGAAGAGATTTAGATTTTTTAATACGTAAGGGGAGAGAATTCCATAGTCGTATAGCGGTAACCGTAAAAGAATTAGAATAGAAGGAAGAGGAATGTCTAGGGGTACTTAGAAGGAGATTATTTTGAGATCGTAAACTACTTAAATATATAAATCGGTCTTTCAAATAAGAAGGAGTGGTCGGATTGAACAGAATGCAGTAAAGAAGATGAAGAATGTGAGTATTCCTGCGAAGACGAATCGGGAGCCACTTGAGCTTAAGGCGGAATTCGGATATGTGGTCATACTTTCGTAACCCAAATATAAACCTTATGCAATAATTTTGAAGCCGCTCAAGTTTATTAAGTTGCTCGTATGTTAGGTCAAGATAACAAGTGTCCGCGTAGTCAAGGATCGGTAAAAGAAGAGACTGAGCCAGCGCAACTTTAGTAGGAATGGGGAGAACATTGTGTAATCTTCGAAGTGAACCAACTGCGGCAAACATTTTTTTACTTATTTCACTAACTTGCGGTCCCCAAGACAAAGTCTGATCGAACATAATGCCTAAATTCTTAACTTTGTCACTGTATGGGATAAGTGTCCCATCGAATATGATTGGCGGGAGCAGCGACAAAGTTAACCGAGAGATTAATTTCGAACTCCCAATAATAATGGCTTGAGTCTTCAGTGGATTAACTTTAAGCCCAAATGAATTACACCAATGAGATATACGAATAAGATCTTCATTAATTAATCTAATTGTATTGGGGAGATCCACAATCTTACATTGAGAGTAGATTTGTAAATCGTCTGCATAAAGGTGGTAAAGAGAAGTTATGTGGGAACAGATCGAATTGATGAAAATAGAGAACGGTAGTGGTTACCAAATAAGAAAATAATTACTTAGTTTTCAATTACAAATACATGGAATTAAACGAAACTTATTAATTGCAAGACATTAACAGCCTGTATTTGTCTAAAGTTCTTTTTCTTTTGAACTATTAAAAATGATATTAAAATTACTAATATTCCTTTTAAACCTTCCTAGAAAGTTTAAAATGCTTGCGTTAAGAGTGGTTCAAGACAGGAGTCAAATAACGGATTTGAACTCGATACTTATAGATTTCTTGATTCTTCAAACCACTTATAGGTCTATTTAATTTTCGTTTATTCATTTTTACAATAAAGATGTATCGATCGCTTGAATAACACACCGTACACGTGGGAATCAATTATCACATACTGGAAGTTTTAATTTAACAAATTATAACTTCGTAGTTATAGCGTAGTTGCTAAGTTATCTATACAATGTTGTAAGCTATTTCAAGGGTTCCCATCAGTGCATCAGATATGGGAAAAAGTCAAGTAAGTCCAAATTTAAAAAAAAAACTGTTTTGGAAGAGATGTATGTTAATAGGTTTTGATGTTACACGGACAAACTAATGATATTGACTTTACCATAAAATCGTACTGCACTGTTTTAACATGGACTATAATTCAAATTTTATTGGCCGTTTCGAACGTGCGCGCCTACTTCTAAAAAAAACAACTTGTAGATATAAGGTGAATTAATCTATTTGTAGCGATATTTTTTCGGATATTTTGCTTGTATAAAATTGGTGGTGGATTAAAATGTGACAATATTATCAAACAAATACTTCAAAGAACTTTTTATACGTTGCCTAAATGACATGCATATTAAGACTAAAACGTTGTGATTGTATACTTTTTGGTTAAAACTATTTTGAAAGGATAACTATGTACTAGTTTATGAAACAACTTGAGCATACCCGCTCGCTTCGCTAGACGCACGCATATACATCAAGATTTTTTTAAATTGGGCTATCATAAAATCTGTTCTTAGTTGGCGTCAACATTACGAAAAGAGTTACTAAACTAAATTTCGAGTCAATCGGGTGTGTAGTTTTAGAGATATCGTGATGAGTCAGTGAAGCAGTCAGTGGTATCTCCTATATATATATATATATATATATATATATATAGAGAGAGAGAGAGAGAGAGAGAGAGAGAGCTACTAGCTCGCCAAGCAGACGTTGTTCTGCCCTTTTCGACGACCCTTCGTCAAGTCCTATTAAAAATCCTATTCGTAAAAAAATGTGGTTCACTCATCGGCAAAAAAACTATCCTATCTCTCAAGTTGGACCAAACTGAACACGGTGTGCTAATTTGATTAAAATCGATTAAGCAGTTTAAGAGTCCATCGCGAACAAACAGCGTGACACGTAATTTATATATTATGTTAAGATAATAAATTTGATGATTGTAAGCATTTGTAATTTGAAGAACGAGGGAATTAATATAATTATAAGGTATTTTGGTAACGAGTGTTAAAATAAAATATGGATTTCCGTTATTAATATATGAATGAATTCTACTTCAATCATCATCTAACGCATCAATAGCGACTTAATATTAAGAATAGAACAATCTGTATGTAATATTAATAACTGGAGCATGGATTCGCAGATAAGATGAAAAGTCCGTTGGATTAAATGATATGCCTATATTACAATACCTATTGTGACCGAAATACCTTCAGTTATTACATTTGAAGATGTTTGAGGCGTGTGTACGACGTATGGACGACGACGTACGGACGTCACACCCACACTCTGTCGCCCGGATGAAGACGACACTCAATCACTACCTTAATACTTGACTTGAGTGACTGGTGAAAGGTTGTAGACGCGACTGCTGATCATGAGGTCCCAGGTTCGAATCGCGGGTCGGGTCAAAAAATCAGTTATTGAGCTTTTACGTCAAAAATTCTCAGTAGCTGCCCTGGGTCAGGAAGTTAGCGGTGTCTCATCCAATGCCTCGGAAATCACGTAAAAATGGTTGGTCCTGCACCTGATCTCTCTCCGGTCGTATCGGTTTACCGGCCCATCGAACTATGAGAGTGAGGGAATAAAGAGACCTGTGCATGCGCCTACACTTGGGCACTATAACGCTGTCCTGTGCCGATCGCTAGTCTCCGTTGAGGCTGGCCACCTTGACCGAAATTCTGCCTGGAGGATTGTTATTATTATTATTATGCTATAATACTTACTTCAACTATTAGATTCGGAGAGAACATAGTTTTAAGGTTTATTCTAACCATCCATTTCCGAGTCCAAGAAAAATTGCGAGTAGAATAAATTAAAAGTAGTAAAAGTGTATACAGTAGACCTTCGATAATCCGGCCCCTGGCTAATCCGACACCCGCACCCCCTTGTAATCCGACATGCCTTAAATGAATCCGTTATGGGGCGGGGAGTATTCTTCGCGAATACGTGGACAAACAGGTTGCATTTATTTCAGGCCATTGTCTCAGTTTAAGTGTGACCATAGTCACAGGTTGCAGCCTAACGGACATCCATCATTTACTTAATTTCACATGACTTTTTTTATTGTTTAGTGTTTGATATGTAATTTGTCGGATTACAAGGCACTCTTTTTCAAAAATTTCTGGACTACCAGGGGGCTGTGGCAGTACTCTATAGTCCGACAAATTTGATAATCCGACACCGCCTTGCAAAACGTTTGTCGGATTACCGCGGATCTACTGTAATACGATTATTCCGAATGAAGCATATTATAAAAAATACGTATAAAGAAACATGTAGCTAGTAATTATATTACGCGTCTGTTGTATGTTTACTTAATTTGTAATCTCTATTTGACTTTGTTGTATCGTACTTCATTAGGCAATTCTTTTTGTATTTCACTTATTTAATTTATTCAAAGAGAAATGTATTAAGGTTTAATTTGTTTGGAAGCCTTTGTTTTGGTTACGAAAAACATAATGAAGTAAATTTTTAACATATCGAATTTTAATTATATTTTTGTGTTAATTAATTACAATCCAAGATCTTTTATATATTCAAGTATATTCTGTGAGTTTGTATTTATATTGGTAAGGGGTGATGGAACATTATGCTTGGTCAAATGCTGGTACATTTTTTTTACTCTCAATTATTATTGATTACTATTCCCGATATCAAGTGTCACAAAATGCTGTTGTAGTGTATGGGTCGTTAACCATCTTGAAAATCTATTGTGTATATGTTATGTTTTTATAAAATCTTACAATGTTTGAAGTAATCATTTTAACGTTTACTTTAACGGTAAGTAATGTACCTACTATAACGCTCTGCTCTTCTATTAAAAAAAATGTTAATCAATATAAATTTATATGACTCGGTCTTCAGCTTCGATAGTTGGCTCTTTTACAAGAAACTACTTTAAATTTTATCTTCTTTAACTTAAAACTAGGGTTGATTTAGGTAGATCTTACTGTTACGCGCTGTGTTCGTGACAATAAAAATTGCCGATAAAATTACCTAAATTAACACTTTAATTTACTTTACACAAATTAAAACTTAAAACACTAATAACTAAACACACTAATTCACTTTATTCCGCTCCGAAGCTTCGCTTGTCTCGCCAAATCTTGCAGCGCCTATTTATATAAATTAGCAAAATATCCAGAATGTTCAAGTAAACACGCGCAAGGTACCGAGAGTTCAAGTTTTAAACTTCAAGAAGTTTAGTTCTTCGGTTTGAGACTAGATGGCGCTAGTGCCGCCGATTTGAGCGCGTAACACTGCCCCCTCCTAAGACATGCTCGTCCCGAGCATTATCGGCCCCATAATAACGCGCTAGGCGATCCAAATGGACGATCTTAGGAGTCCCCTTTGCGCCTTTCTGTAACGGCTCCGTTTAATCCGGAACTGACTAATATGATATATGCCTAGAATCCACATTTACCGCGGTCTCGGTCACGGTGAGGCAGTCTACATGATAATATAATAATCCTTTTCAAGTCCCATTCCTATCAATATAATGTTATACTGATATACATATTTGTGACCTTCTATATAATATTTACTTTATTTCATTTACCTTTTATACGACATTAACAGTGGTAGAGCCATGCGGCAGCTTTGCTGTTGCACGTATGGGCCGGCTCAAACCGGGGTGGTACCACGACCTCACAGAATACCGGCGTGAAGTGGAAGTTCTGCTTCCGCGTTTCGTCTGGTGAGTGCAGGTGGCCGGAGGCCCAAATCCCCCCCCCCCATCAACATGGTAGCGGAATTAAATAAAGATAGACTACCCCAGGAGGGTACCAGCACCCCTGGAGAATCCCTCGCTGAGCATCCACGACCATGTTTCTCCACTTCTGAGCGTGGGTGCTCAGGCTGCCCCGCGTATTCTGGGGGGGGCGAAATTCCGCTCAAGACTACAACTGCTCGGGGCAAACGGAGCAACAAGACCAAGGCGACCCCTGCCACGCTGTCCGTGAATTTCTGCAATATCAGGGGACTTCACTCCAACCTTAACGCCGTCCACTACCATCTCGAGACGGCGAGGCCGGCTCTGCTCTTTCTGACCGAGACGCAGGTGTCCTCTCCGGCTGATGTTTCGTATCTCTCCTACCCGGGGTACAAACTGGAACACTCCTTTGTGCCTCGGGCTGGAGTTTGCGTTTACGTCAGAGAGGACATCTGTTCTCGACGCCTCGGCAGACTTGAAGGTTCGGACCTATCCATCCTTTGGCTACGCGTAGACAGCGACGACCATCCGCGCGTCTACGGGTGCCTCTATAGGTCCCACAGCGGTAATGCCGAAACAGACCGACTCTTCGACCACGTCCAAATGGCTGCAGATTCGTTGCTACAGCAGATCCCCTCCGCAGAGATCGTGATCCTCGGCGACTTTAACGCCCATCACGCCGAATGGCTCGGTTCACGTTTAACCGATCATGCGGGGAGATCTGTTCATGATTTTGCCTTGGCATATGGTCTGACACAACTGGTTACTTCGCCTACGCGGATTCCAGATGTGGAGGATCATGCACCTTCCCTGTTGGACCTTCTGCTGACCTCTCACCCGGACGGATATCAGATTTCCGTAGACGCCCCTTTAGGCTCCTCGGACCATTGTCTGATCCGGAGTGTTGTGCCACTCACGCTGAAATCGCGGTTGCATTCTGCAGGCTGCCGCCGTGTTTGGCACTATAGGTCAGCCGATTGGGATGGGATGCGGTCTTTCTTTGCATCCTACCCTTGGGGGCGGGTTTGCTTCTCGCCGGATGATCCCAACGTTGTTGCGGATTCTGTTACTGATGTGGTACTTCAGGGTATGGAACTTTTTATTCCTTCCTCTGTGGTGCCCATTGGAGGCAAATCTCAGCCATGGTTTGGTCGCTCCTGTAAAATAGCATCATGCTATAAGCAGGAGTGCTACCAAGCCTGGGTTGATGCATCAGCGTCCCGGGATGTAAACACCAGCGTTCTAAAAAAGAAGTATAATTCCGCCTCTAGGTCCTTCAAAAGAGTCATTGCCAAGGCAAAGTCAGAGCACATAGGCAGAATTGGCGAGAAACTAGTTCGCCTTCCTTCTGGAACCCGTGCATTCTGGTCTCTCGCCAAGGCTGTCCAGGGGAATTTCTGTCAGCCATCTCTTCCATCTCTGCACAGGGAGGACGACTCACTGGCCCATACTGCAAGGGAGAAAGCCGATCTTCTAGGCTCCTTCTTTGCGTCTAACTCGACTCTCGATGACGGGGGGAGTACGCCGCCGACCATCCCGCGGTGTGAGTGCTCCATGCCGGAAGTGCAGTTCACACAGCGCTCGGTTCGCAAAGCACTCCTCTCCCTGGACATCCACAAGTCGAGTGGGCCTGACGGAATCCCCCCAATTGTGCTGAGGACGTGTGCTCCAGAGTTGGCACCGGTTTTAACGCGTCTTTTCCGGTACTCCTACTCCCTAGGCGTAGTCCCAAAATCGTGGAAGACGGCTTTCGTCCACCCGATCCCTAAAAAAGGCGACCGCTCAGACCCGTCCAACTACCGGCCAATCGCCATCACCTCCTTGTTCTCCAAAACAATGGAGTCCATTGTAAACTGCCAGCTCATGAGGTACCTTGAGGATCACCAGCTGATTAGTGACCGCCAATACGGTTTTCGCCGTGGTCGGTCAGCTGGTGATCTTCTGGTCTACCTCACTCACAGATGGGCGGAGGCAGTAGAGTTCAAGGGGGAGGCATTGGCCGTTAGTTTGGACATTGCGAAGGCCTTCGATCGGGTTTGGCACAAAGCGCTTCTTTCGAAGCTCCCTTCCTATGGGCTTCCCGAGAAATTGTGCGATTGGATCACCAGCTTTCTTGCAGATCGGAGCATCAAGGTCGTTGTAGACGGTGCAAGCTCCGATTGCAAGCCTATTAATGCTGGTGTTCCACAGGGCTGCGTGCTATCGCCAACGCTGTTTCTTCTGCATATCAATGATATGTTGCATACCCGTAACATTCATTGCTATGCAGATGACAGCACTGGTGATGCTCTTTACACCGGCCGAGCCAATATTTCTCGGGAAAACGTCTCCGAGTGCCGGGACAAACTTGTGTCTGAAGTCGAGTCTTTGCTGAACAGAGTCTCGGATTGGGGACGACTAAATCTAGTCCAGTTTAACCCCCAGAAGACACAAGTTTGCGCGTTAACCGCTAAAAAGAACCCCTTTGTCGTATCCCCTCAGTTTCAAGGCACTCCCCTTGTTGCCTCAGCCAGTATCGGAATCCTCGGCGTCGACATATCGAGTGACGTGCAGTTTCGTGGTCACTTGGAAGGGAAGGCCAAATTGGCCTCTAAAAAGCTTGGCGTGCTCAGCAGAGCGGGACAGTATTTCATGCCGGCACACCGCCTGCAACTTTACAAGGCGCAGGTTCGGCCGCACATGGAATACTGTTCCCATCTCTGGGCTGGGGCTCCCCAGTACCAGCTCCTTCCACTTGACCGCATCCAGCGCAGAGCGGCTCGAATCGTCGACGACCGAGTGCTTTCCGATCGGCTCGATTCACTGGCGTTGCGAAGAGATGTTGCATCTCTTTGCGTATTTTATCGCATCTATCACGGGGAGTGCTCTGAGGAATTGTTCGGATTAATCCCAGCCGCCAAATTTCGTGAACGCACGACACGGCAAACGTCCCGATACCATCCACACCATCTGGATGCTTGGCGGTCCACCACTGTACGTTTCACAAGGAGTTTTCTTCCACGTACAACCTCTCTGTGGAATAGTTTATCATCGGCGATTTTTCCGGACCGATACGACCTGGGGACCTTCAAGAAAAGAGCTTACTCCTTTCTAAAGGGCCGGCAACGCACCCGCAATTCTCCTGGTGTTGCGGTTGATCATGGGCGGCGGTAGTCACTTAACATCAGGTGAGCCGCATGCTCGTTTGCCCCCTCTTCTATAAAAAAAAAAAAAAAAAAAAAAAAAAAAATACGAGTATGTCTTTTACATATAGGACTACTAGCCCCAAGAAATGAGTCGAAAGATTTCTACAAATCAGAAATAAATACTCGGGAAAAAAGTTTCTTCCTGTTCTATATACAAATTCAAAACATTTTTTTTTTCAAAGTTAAATGACATTTAATTATAACGTTGTCATCTTGTAGGTAGTGACATAATCCCGTTGCCGGATTTTTGATTAAAAAATGCGACAAGTAGTTTTGATGTTAACCTAACACTACTCAAAAAGTTCTGAATAGACCGAAGCAGGTAAAAATCTACCATTATTATGCTACGTAAATCCGCTATACAGCTTTTAGCTAGTTTTAGTGCCTTAAGGTCTACAATAGCATTTTAAGTAGTAGGTAAAATAGTGGTTAATGCTGCTTTATAACATAAACTTGTACCATTATAATGCAACGTAAATACGTTTAACAGAATAATTTCTTAAATTATTATTATTATTATTATTCAATACGTTAAACAGATTTGAGTTGTTTTAGTGTCATTTTTTGTGTAATAGCACTTTGAAGTGGTAAGTAAAAGTATTGTTACGCACTCGAATCGACGCACTAGCGCCATCTAGTCTCGAACCGAAGAACTAAACTTCTTGAAGTTTAAAACACTTTACAATTTTTATTGTCACGAACCTCAAGCTCGTAACAGTATAGTACTGCTGAACAGCATAAACGTAAATTTTGACAGGCCTGTTGGTCTAGTGGTTAGTGACCCTGACTGCAATGCCGGAGGTCGTGGGTTCGATTCCCACCCAGGACAAATGTTTGTGTGATGAGCACGATCATTTGTTCTGTGTCTGGGTGTAATTTATCTATAATATTTATGTATTTAGAAATAAATAAGTATGTTTATCAGTTGTCTAGTACCCATAACACAAGCTCTGCTTAGCTTGGGACTAGATGGCGTTGTGTGATAGTTGTGGATTATTATTATTATTATTATTATAATCAGTCTAATACTTGCATTATTAAAGATCAACTAAGTTCTGTTGTATAGCTAACAGCTCTAATATAAAGCATACGTGAGTTTTTGTAATGCTTAAAACTGTATATACATTCATTTTAATGTATTTGTAAAACAATTTGTTCGCCATATTTTGGGGAAAAGCAACCAACATATGCACATGTTTTGGTGATTATATAATTTTTTAGCGTAGCGTTCAAGTAATAGCACTATTTCGATCCACGTCAAGTCACTGGTGAACCCATATAGAACTACTTTACAGATAATAGCACTGCAGTGGTTCATTAAAGGTTTTCTCTCGGGCCTCTGGGTGGCAGTGGCGGTGGGCTGCTGGCGGTATTAATAGCCTTTTTAAAGGCTCACCGGGCTGCTGTAGACTTACACCATTTTGTTAATATTTTATAACCAAAAAATATTATTATTTGGATCTATTTATAAAGCAAAAGACCTTTATTATAATGATGATATAACTTAATTTAGTTTTAATTAAAAATTCGTGCTATACTAGGGAATACACAGTTGTTTTTGTTATTGCACACATATCTTTCTGTAATTTTTTTTATCAAAACCATAAAATATCAAAGGCACGTGTAAGATTTCAAAAAAAAAAAAACTTAAATAGACATTTACAGTAAGCTCCATTACGCAGTAATGTTTGAAGACATGAAATAGCAAAAGAGTTAGAAACTTTTTAAAATTTGTTTTAATGCAAAGAAATATGGTCGTCAATCAATCAGTTTTGACCGCCTATCTTCATCTAAATATTACATTGCGAGACAAATTAAGTAGTTAAATTACAACGTTGATAGTATCATACCTAACATTTAGTACCGCGTATTAGAGACGTTTTCGCAATGACATAAGGTATTTTAAGTTCTAACTGTCAACACTTAAGTAGCTTCAATTATTCTGTTATTATATTCTAATGCTAATATAATAATTTTGTAATACAATTAAGACCCTCATGCTTCTGTAATGCGTTTTGCCACTTCATTGGCCGTTATGATGCTTCTTTAATGCGATTGGCAACTTCATTGACCATATTATTACTTAAATTCAATTGATACCTTCTTTGAACATAAAACACACAACTATTGTGAACCAATTAGGACAAAAGCCGTTTAATTTGTGCAAATAAGCATTACAGTATTCGTATAAATGTTTGTAATGCTACTATTGAAAAACTCGAAATCCGAAAACGATATAGTAATGCTGTAAGTCGGCTGTTATACTGCTTTCATGTGTTACTTGAGAAAGGTTTTATTTATTTATTAACAAAGTTTTTAGTACCTATTTATATCTATGGATAACGAGAATTCAACTACTAACCAATCATAGTTGAAAGCGCTAAAATCAATAACACAGTCAAGTTTTCATCTCATCATCATCATCATCATTACAGCCACAAAATCCACTGCCAAACTTAGGCCTCTCCTTAGTTTGCTTCATAAGTGGAGACATTTGGCATAGTTGCCATGCCTGGATGGAGGTAGGCAACCGCAAGCACAGAATAAATAATAGCACTACGTACAGGAGTTGCAGTCCTATGATATTGACTGGTTTCCGTCGTTTTAATAGCCTCCATAATTATTATTAATTAGATAAATCGTGCACGCAAGTTAAATAAAACTTTACCGCTGCGCGCGAGTGTTCGTATTACAATGCATCTTTTCCCCTTCCTACGTCACGGCGGACATTCCGTAGTTACTAAGGACTGTCAATAAAGAGTATAAATACGCGTTGGTGAATGGTAAGTTACTTAGGTAAAGTACAATGTGAGTTCTGTGGTGCCCAACGCATGGAACTTACAAGGTTATTCGTCGGGAATCGAGATGCTTGGCTCGGATGAAACAGGTAGATAGTGTAAACAACAAAAATTAACCCTAAATACGATTCCTAACACATGTGATCATATTTAACTTGGTTAAAAATCTTGTTAGTTAACAGTTTTAATTTCAGTATTTTGTGTTATAATTACAAAAGACAAGTATAGGTATGTAAGTAGGTACTTGGATAGTGAAGTAAATTTCAACTAAGTTTTGTAATAAAGTACTTGTGTAGTTAAATTATTAATTCATTTTTTTTTGCTATATCTAACAAAAAAATGTAATAAATTAACCTTTCAAAAAATCCTATAAAAATCTTGCGATAACTTAAAGAATGATATATCTGAAACCTTTTATTGGTCATTAAGCATCAATCCACGTAACAACTATAATAGGAACGAAGTTTTGCCATTATAAATTGTCAAATAGATAGATAATATACATAATGTATATAATTTTTAAATTACACTAAAACTTTTTCAACTATTTTATTCTACAATTAAATATACAAACACTAAACAAAAACAATTTCAAAAAGTATTTACAAAAAAACTATTTACGTAAACAGCGTTAAAAAACTTTAACATTCAATCGCCTATAACGCGCTAGCCCCGACTGCGTATGCAGCCCGGGGCGTCTCGCGATTGTAGGTAATTATTTCACGCAGCTAGCAAGAGTAATAGAGGCCTGCTGCAAGTTAGTGTTAACGGGAAGATATTCTGGCCATCTCCTAGGTTGTTAGCCCCTATCGTCACTTATGATTACGATACCCATGAGACGATATGGGCTAGTAGATATTCTTACACCCCCATTATAACGTACTAGTTTGCATCTATCAATCATATATTCAGTGAGAAAATTCAAGAACAATCGATATTAATACCTATAGGTTCGAAAGAGAAAAGGTTTTGTGATCATACGGTTTGGACATTGATATGTACAAATTTGTTTTGGTTGCAATAAAGATTTTTTAATTTAAAGATTTTTTTTTTCAATTTAAATTTTCAATTTCAATTCAATTTAAAGTCGATAATAAATAAAGGAGTCTTGCTATATTATTCTTATGTTGACATAATAAAAAATGTATTTTAAATTAACATTGATTGTGGCTCATAGTACAGATATAAAGACTGATTTACCAAACAATATGTAGGACATTTTAGGCTTAACTTCTTGTCATGCACTCGCATTTCCTCTTTCTTTCCTAATCAGCCCGAAAAAGTACACTACTGAACTCACAAATACGAGTATGCACCTAAACAGTTATTGATCAATTTCAGATGAATAACGGCCGAGGGTTAGGGGGAAAGGGAGAGAAACCGGCCGATGTTGCGGGCGGTATCGAGGAGCACCGCCTTCTGCATTTGAGCCTGGAGCGGTCCGTCACGGAGTCCCAGCCGCCTCAGATGACTGACGATTTTATTATTATTATTGGTATTATATTCTCAGTATATATAGTGATGTGTGCTTATTGGAATACTAACACACATTGTGATTCTTATTGCATATCGATTTTTAAAAATATTCTCATATAAATGTGACGAAAAATATGCTTCATTACTAATAAATAAGTATATTTAGTGAGAACTTTTAATGCAATATGTTAATAGTAATTGATGGTTAATCTGAAATAAACTGAAAATGAACTGAACGATAAAAAAGTGACAACAACAAGTAGTAAAATTCAACATTTTGTACAACCAACCAACATCATTAATGTATTCGAAGTCAATGAAATACGCATTACCATGGATAACTTTTTGAGTTACCGCTCAGATTTTGATCAAAATTATATGAAACCAAACGAGAAGCACCAGATTTCATATAAAAAGGAATCATCAAAATCGGCTCACCTAGAAAAAAGTTCTTAGGTAACGCACATAAAAAAACTCACAGTCGAATTGGGTACCGTCTCCTTTTTCAAGTGGGTTAAAAGACGTGGTCTATATTATCGTTAAATTATAAAATTTCTGCTATATTTATCCACCATGAGGGGTGGAAATTTTTCTTCAAATTTAAAAGGAACGACCCTCAAGATACCCTTCTAGGTCAATATAATAATAAGAACCATTAAAATCGGTTCATAATCGGTGAAAATATTGCGTAAAATACATACAAAAAAACAGTCGAATAGCGTCCTATTTGAAAGACTGATAAAAATGGCGCAAAAGATTTCCATTGTATTTTATTTTCTGATACAAAATTTAACATTAAACCTTGAACTTTAACTGTTTAATCTCCTAATTTCCATCAGCTCACCAGATTTAAGTGGATAATGTTTTATTAAAACCGTAATAGAAGTGTAATTGGGTGGATCAACTTACCTTTGTCATATGTTGTCTCTAGTGGGTTGTTCATAATAACATCTGAATCTATACCATCAATAATATAATAAACGTATTAGTTTATTCTCGTCCAGCCAATTAGAATTTTAAAGTACATATCACACTACCCGGTCCTCCCCTCGCCCAACTTAAACAACGATAAAGTTCAATATTCTGTCCACTGATTTAAAGGTCAATGGCACTGACCTTTAAATATCACATGTTCTCACGCCTCGAAACATACATCTTTACACAGCTCTCAGTTTTTGAAGTATTTTAATGAAAAAAAGTTTTTTGATATTGGTTTATTTAAAAAAAAAACGTGAACTCAAACTTATTCGTATTTCACGAATACATTATTGTCATACGCCAATCTCGTGTTCATAATGGTGTCACGACTGAAAACAGATTAGCATAATCAATTCCTTTTTAAATAATCAGTAGCTATTTTGAGTCAAGATCAGCAGAATGAAGTTCAATAATCACTATATAGATTTCTATAATTTAAATTTCGTGTATTATTTTATTTTTAAGGTCATCATTACAACCTTTCACTGGTCCAATTTTCATTCGACTTTCTGAGTCTCTTCCCAGGTCGTCACTCCAACTAGCGTTCCACTTACTCTCGTTTAAGATACATATTGTAAATAATATTAAGTCTTTAAAAATTACAGTAAACAGAACTTTTTCGGTTAATTCTGGATTCCAATACTAGACGAAAAGCGAGTTCTTTTAGAAAGAGAAAAATTTAGGATTCGTTCCGTGATTAGGGACACAAACATAAGATCCTACAAAAAGGATTTTGAAGTTTTTGGTACAGCTACAGGTATAAATATTTCCACCACGTAATAGAATCCACTACCCCATGTCGTCATGGGTCAATCAATGGGGGATGCCTTTATTATGATGATAATTGATAAACGTTTTATTATTTGAAAATAATATTATATTTTTAGAAAAGAAATATTTTAGGACATTTTATTTAACTCTTTTTCAAACGTGTTTTTAACGTCTTTAACTCGAAACTTTAAACATAGCTCAGAATAGAAACATGGCAAGAAATGGCCACCATTTTAAATAATAGTTATTTTGCTGTTGGATCAAAAGCTGTTATAAAAGTATATGACACCTAATAAATAACATATAACATTATGTTGATATATTTGAATATACCCAATATTCTTAATAAGGAGAAATAAAATACAGTATATTTGGTAATTCTGCCAAATATTCTATTAAAAAAAATCAAGCCCTAAAATATATAATACGCGATACCCATTTTTCGCCCCGTTTATTTTGGACAGGAAGCGCTAGAAAGGTATTGTACTTTACAAAATCCCCACACAGGATGTTATTAGCTTGACCAGGACAAGGTTAAACAATAAACAAGATTAATGGACTCTGTTGTAACTATGACAAAAATTTGAAACATAATCATCACCGTCATCATTACAGCCCTTCACAAGTCCACTGCTGAACATAAGTCTCCCCCAAGGTATGCCACAAAGCACGGTCCTGAGCCACCTGCATCCATCGACTTGTCTTACCAGTTCCTCACTCCATCTAGTGGGGGGTCGCCCTACACTTCGTCTACCGGTACGAGGCTGCCACTTGAGAACCTTTTTTCCCCGACGGTTGTCGGTTCTTCGAGCTATATGGCCGGCGCATTGCCACTTCAGCTTACTAATCCGTTGGGCTATGTCGGTCACTCTGGTTCAACTGCGGATATCCTCATTTCTAAGTTTATCACGCAGAGAAACTCCGAGCGTAGCCCTCTCCATAGCTCGCTGAGCGACTTTGAGCGTCCTCATACGCCCAGCAGTGAAGAATTCAAGTACCGGTTTTCCATCCGTTTTTAGAAGCTCCGCTGTAATTCCATCCTCGCCCGGGGACTTGCCGTTTTTAAGGTGCTGGAGAGCTCAGACTGACGTCCGGGATATCATCGGAATAATGTCGGATAAGACTTGCTCTTGGATCGTTACTCACACTTGCGTGTGGCTCCAACGATGATGTGTACAGTTGCCCATAGAACCTCTCAATCTCATTTAGAATCTCAGGTGTCCCGGAAATGATGCTGCCACACTCAGTCTTCAGCTTTGACAGTTGGCTCTTACTGGCAGCCAGATCTCTGGCAAAGACTTTGGAGCCCTGGTTCCGCTCAATCGCTTCTTCAATACGAGCACTATTAAAGTTGCGCAAGTCTCGCCGCATGCATTTGGAGATCTGTCTGTTCAGTTGCCTGTATGCTGTCGAATCTGTTGACGATTGCAGCCTCATCTCCCGTCTAACAGCCATAAGATCAAGAGTGTGATCGGAGAGTTTTTGTGTTCTTCTGCGGTGGATCTTGCAAAACTTAGCTCCGACCGCATGGACAGTTTCCACGAGCTAGTCATTCATATCGTCCACATACACAACTTTAGAACGTTGTTGACGAGAGACTTGTGGACGATAAATCCGACACCTCCTTGGGACTGGTGGTCGCGCTCCCGGTGATAGAACAAGTTGCCGGACTCGAGGATTACCGTGTCCTCCCCCTCTCTTCGAACCTCGGATAATCAATGATGGAAGGAAATGATGAGCACGATCATTTATTCTGTGTCTGGGTGTAATTTATCTATAATATTTATGTATTTAGAAATATATAACTATGTTTATCAGTTGTCTAGTACCCATAACACAAGCTCTGCTTAGCTTGGGACTAGATGGCGTTGTGTGTACAAAAGAAATCCAATAATATGCCAGCGCAACTTGTCTACCTCTTCTTCCAGCTCCAGTATCTTCTCGTCTGTCCTCAGGGTGCGTGCGTTATATGTTGCCAGGTTAAGTCGTAGTAGGTGGCAACCGAACCTCCACCAGAGATTCTTAGCACCATGCCCCGCCGTTACCATGGTCGCCACCGTAGCCAGGAATAGAGAGGCCGCCGGGGACTGGAAGCCATTTGTTTGCGTCGTTATTCATGGGGGGATATTTCTCATAGTTGCCACGCTTGGCGAGCGGGTTGGCAACCGTAGTTTTTTATTATGTTATTGTTGTTATTAGGAAGATGCTGCTGCCCATCTCCTGCCTGTCTCCCTCTGGAAAATAATATGCATATATTATATGTATATATAATGTGTATACATATCCTAAACATAATAGGCATTAGTTATTGTTAAAACCCTTATGGCCTACGAGAATGAATTTCGTTGCTTCTTCAGTAAAGTCTCTGAAACGTGTTTTTCCTTAAACACGGACAGATGGTGAGAAGAATTCGTATTTCATAAAAATATGTATAAATATCGCCAAATACCTTTTTATTTAGTTTGTAAATTATTTTATAGAAAGTAGTCTCTGCTTTTACCGTATTATCCACAGTCACAGACAAAAAACTTTTATTCAAAATTAGCTATTACAATCCACTTTTTTAAAGTAAAAAAAACTATGCCATCGTTTTATCTAGTTCCTACAGAGGGAGACATTGTAAAAGCAGCGGAGAGAAAATCACAGTACAATAGTCATAATAGACAAGTTTTTCGTCCGACAGTAACAATTTAACCTTATCAAAAACACACATAAATCAAAAAATCTTAGAAAGCTTTTTATCTCAAAACATTCTAATCATTTAAATAATCATCTAATTTTTAATAAACTTTATTCACGAGAATGCGTTTTAGGTGTGCCTTGAATTTATGCAAAGGAAACTCTGTAATATAACAGGATTTTACCATAAATATACAGTTACCTATGCATCTACCAAAAATTTGCCACTAATTTTATGGAGGAGAAACCGAAATAGGAAAGGCTGCAGCACTTTACATCTTCCTGATATAAACTCAAAATAATAAAAAAAACTGCTTGCCAACTTCCAAGCGTGGAAACCATGGCGAAATCCCCCGTATGAAGCAACCTATTGGGGAGGCCAGTGTATAGCGATGGTATGGTGTATAGCGATGCCAATGTAAAAAGAAAGAACTAATTATATAATGACTTATTTATGAATCTCCCTAGTACGTAATGATATTCTGCGCTATCAGCTTTAACTACGTCCTCCAGGTAAAAGGCCTCGGCTAGCATCTTTACGTTGACGTTATATAGCGTTTCTCCGTCTTTAATAATAGTATGACCAGCTTAAAGTTCGTGACAATAAAAACTGCCGATTGAATTACCGAAATTAACACTTTAATTCACTTTACACCAAGTAAAACTTAAAACACTA